>JAODJX010000136.1:2873386-2896966 GCA_026776945.1 Isichthys henryi | reverse complement strand
TCTCTGCATTGAATACAATTTTATATCAGACCACACAACTAAAATGCATTACAATTAAACAGTTTATTGTCAAACATTATCAATACAGTTATCACAAATCAGTATAAAACATTTCAAACTAAAACATATAAACACACTCTCACTCTCTCTCACATACATGTATTAACAATGTAAAAACGTATTTCAACACTTCAAAAAAACAGCTCAAATATCCCTGGGGAGCATAGCTCTCTGACAAAAGCCATCGCAACATGCAAACCACTAATTTTCAACACACAGTATGTCACTCTCACACACACTCACACACAGAGAAATTATTTATTTAACAATTAAAAAAACTTCCTAAATTTCTCTGGGGACTAAAACCCGTATTTTACACAAAATGTCAACAGCCAGAATTAAAACCTTAAAACTCTGTTACAGCACAACTACAACATTTAGACATTCCTGCAATTTAACATTTAAACCATCTTACAAACAGGAAAATAGTTTTCAAAGCCAACAATTAGATATTTAACTTCTAAGAGAGCAATTTCAACTTCAATGCTTGCACTTTGGGGACATCTTGATCGCATCTAATTCCAGAAATGGTTTCTGAAATACCTCAAAAGTGTAGTGCAGTTTTGTGGGGTATGCATGGTTGAGGCCATAAATGCAAGCTTTCGCAGTACTGACACATCCAGACATCATCTCCTTGCCTTCAAGAAGGATAGACACATCCACTGGCTCCTCTCTATCAGCACCATGGACAACCAGGATCTTGAGAACCTGTTGAGTGGCATCACTGCGGCTGTCCTCCTGATCATTTAAGGAACTTTAAACTTTAAACATGAACCTCTGCTCCAGGGAAATTGTAGTTATTCTTCTAAATTCCTCCTTGACCTGAATTGACAAAAGATTCAAAAGTACAAAATTACGAACCAGGTCAAATACACACTCATCACTTTCTCTCTCACACACACTTACTTGCTCTCACACACTCATTCGCGATCTCGTTCTTTCGATCACTACCCACAGCTTTTGACCATAGGTGAGGGTAGGAATGTAGATCGACTGTTAAATCAAGAGCTTTGCCTTTTGGCTCAGCTCCTTCTTCACCATGACAGACCAATGCAGCGCCTGCATCACTGCTGATGCCGCACCGATCCGTCTGTCGATCTCCCGTCCCATCGTTCCCTCACTTGTGAACAAAACCCCGAAATACTTAAACTCCTCCACTTGGGAGAGGACCCCTTCCCCAACCCGGAGACAGCATTCTACCCTTTTCCAGCTAAGGACCATGATCTCAGATTTGCAGGTGCTGATTCTCATCCAACATTTATTTCAACATTAAATGAAAGGTTGGGTATCACAAAATTAGCAGGCCATGGGTTTGTTCGATACTCTGGGGACTTTTGTAACATGTTGGTGTCAGATGAACCAAGTGAGGAACTGTCATCCTGGCAAGACTGATCCAGTGACACTGGAGATGAGGAAGATGCAGCATCCTGAATGGGAGTTAATGTAAGAATAATAGAAGGTTTCGTTTTTACCAGTTTGATTGTGTCTTTGTCCTTAACCTCATCAGTCGGAGTTAGAGTGAAGAATTGATTATCAAAATCTTTGTCCAAGTACATAACAGTATAATTTCCTTGGAGTTGAAAATTGTCATGCCCGGCTCATACGATCCTCGTGTATGCCACGCCCCCTGATTATCCATGTGTGCTTCCCCGATTTAGCCCAGCTGTGTCTGATTATTTTTGCCCAGTCTTGTCTATTTCAGTCTGTGTCTTGCTCTGGTTTCTTGTCCGTCATTGATGTTAGTAGATGTTTGTACCAGCGTTCTGTTCTGCTCGTCCCGGTCCTCCCATTAAATCCCCGTTTACCCCGAATTCCGCCTTCCGAATCCTTCCTGCCTGCCTACCCGTTCGCCTTACCTGATCACCCGGCGATCGGGACAAAAATGATCTTTTGCAGCCACCAAAAGCTCGTCTACAGTGCTAGGGAATCCATCTGGAAGGGTTAACTTGTGAACCTTAGTCTCTTCCATGATGACTCGTAGCTGGATAGGTGACGATATTATCAGTTTTTGGCAAGACGACCTGCAAGAAAAAACCAAAAAAACATTCAAAGATGAGAAAACATATTTCAAAAGTACAGTTGGGTTTTGTAGGCCTGGGTGATAAATTGATAATAGAACGATAAGACATGGTCAACACAACATCGATGAACAAGTCAGGATTAGATACTTACTATACAAAAAAATCGCCATTTAATAAATATTAAAAAATGTAACATAATTAAATAAAATACATATATGCTAATTTTGAGTCTATATTTGTATAATGTTCTACTACTACAGCACATTTGTCACATTCAACTTATGACAGAAAAGATATATAAAAACCAAAATTAATCTTTAGATCTCACACGGTAAAAAGGAATGTTTACCGTTGTCAGAAAGTGATTTTAATTATATCGTTATATCGATATCTAATTATATGAAAAAAAAAAATGTTTTAAGATTTTTTCCATATTACCCAGCCATAGGTTTGCAGCTTAACTTCACCTACTTCCAAGGTGCGAGAATAAAAAGATAAAAATTCTAAAGAGGTTAAAACTACATGTAGTATATTGAATAATTTTATTTTTTTTAAATCAGTGCTTTTCATCTTGTGGTTTCCAGTAGGTAATTAAGAAACATATTACAAGCATCATTTAAATAATGTAGAGCCAGATGCCGATCTAACAATATAGTTGTGTTATATGTAGTAAGCACTGGTTGAGTTTTGACCTCTTCAAATAAATGCATGCTCTAGACAGATCGGAAAATATAAGCAATTTTTTAAAGTTAAAATCTGGAATAAAAAACACAAATAGGATCTGACAAGATGTTACACAATATGGAGCACATCATAAAAATATATTATCTAGTTTGACATGAAGATGTGGCGTTTCAGAGAAACCATTCATGCACCCTCCAGTGTATAGATAGCCAGTGTGTACAAGTCAGTGAATTGTGTCTGCATTATTATTTTAACTAGGTTTGTGGACTCCAACCTGAAACATCTTAAATGCTTACAGTACCATGCACCTTGTAATTTTACTACAAATACCAAGCTGTCATGAACAATAATATTTTGTACTATTTTGGCAAAGTCGGGCAACCCACCAGTACAGCCATATACCAACATCATGTCAGTACTGTAACTGGTGCACTGAAATTCTGCCTTCTTTGTTAACTGAACAGCAGTCTCTTCAAGAAATTTCTGTAAAAAAAAAATTCTCTGTGTTCTCATTTACAACATCTAATGGAACTCTTGAAGTCTTTGATACAGAGACTGCATGTTTTTTTTACATTTTAAGTCAATAGTATGCTATCTGTCATGCCCGGCTCGTACGATTCTCGTGTGTGCCACGCCCCCCTGATTCTCCACGTGTGCTTCCCTGATTGTATCCAGCTGTACCCTGTTGTCTTATCTATTTCAGTCCCTATCTTGCCTCAGTTCATTGTCTGTCATTGATGTTTGTAGAGGTCAGTGCTCGGTTTCCGTCCTGCCCATCCTGTACCTGAATAAACCCCAGTTTTCCCGTGCTTCACCTGCTCGCCTGCTTCCTGCTTGCCTGCCTGCCTGAGCGACCACCCACTTAACCAGCGATTGCGTCGGGAAATCGTGACAGAATGACAGACCCAAGAAAGAAGAAGAAGCAGAGGAGAAGGAGACTGGAGGCACCGACGATCTGCTTGGGAGCCTGTTCGCTTGCCGAGATGTGGCTTCCGACTGAGATCGAGGAGGAACCAGCGTGGTTGGCGAATAAAGGGGCCAGCACGGTTAGGGACGCTATCCCGCGAGTTCCCCGGACTATTAAGGGGGCAACACCCATCCCGCCAGCACCGGTTCTGCTGGCCCCGCCGCCTACAGCAACTATGCCTAAGGCTCTGCCTTTGCCTCTGCCTGCTGCAACCGCTGCGCCCCAGCTGGAGGTCCCGGGTAAGCCCATGGCCGTCATCGATTAATTCTTCACCCTCCAGGGACTGTACTGGAGGGTGATGGAGGAACCGGCCACACAGGGTTCCCCAGAGGGGGACCAGCTCGCCACGCAGCTGAGGCGTGACTTTGCCACGTTCTCCCCCGCCTCACCTCGGGGTGAGGTGGAGAGATTAGCAGAGGGCCTGGAGAGGCTGCTCCAGCTATGGAGAGCAGCCGCCTCCGCCAGCGGCTCCCACGCCCACGCCCGAGGCGCTCCCTCTGCCTTCAGCATCCGCGCCCACGCCCGAAGCGCTCCCTCCACCTGCGGCTCCCGCGCCCGAGGCGCTCCCTCCGCCTACGGCTCCCGCGCCCGAGGCGCTCCCTCTGCCTTCAGCAGCCGCGCCCACGCCCGAGGCCTCTGCTTGTGACTTTATCCCCTATGACTCCTGTCCCTCCAACACCAGTCTCTTCTGTCCCAGTCCCCGAGGAGGTCCTGGACAATCAGACCACCGCTCCTCCCTCCTTGGAGGTAGAGGAGCTGGAATGAGACCCCTCAGGGACCTTCCTAATGACTCCTCCGCCCTTTCCCCGGCGAGCTCGACCCCGGCCAAGGGTCCTGGTATCTGTGTCCAAGAAGGGGAGAGGACATAGACGCAGGGCTGGGGTCCCCCCCACCCTGTCCCCTGGCTCGCCCTCCCTCGTCTGCGCTGGGGCTGGGAGAGCGCCTGCGGGTCCTGGCCCCCTGGGTCGGCTGTCGCCTGCGGGTCCCCCTCCAAGGCCTCGTCGCCCTGCCTCACTCCCGCCTCCGACTCCTCGTCGGTCGCCTGCGGCCTCCCCTGCTGTGACTCCTTGGTCGCCTGCGGTTCCCCCCACTCCAGCTCGTCGGGGGACGTCGCCGCCTGCTGCGGCTCACCCTCTCTCTTTGCCCTCGCCAGTGTCCCCTTCAGCTCCCTCGTCCCCTTCTCTGGTGCTCCCTCCAACTCCCTCCTCATCCCCTCAGTGTGTCCCTCGCCCTGCCTCCTCTGCTCCTCCGAGGTCCCCTCCTGCTCCGGCCTCCCGGCCACCTGCGGCCACTCCGGCCGCTACCCGTCGCCCGCTGGGGCTCCCTCGGGCTCCCCTTTGTTCCCCCTCCTTCTCTCCCTTGTGTCTCGTTTTTGTCCCTCCTGTCTCCGTTCCTCGTCCCTTTGTCCCTCCTGTCTCCGTTCCTCGTCCCTTTGTTCCCCCTCCGTTCACTCCCGGCCCTTTTGTTCCACCTGTTCCCTCGGTGTCTCCCTTCCTTCTTTGTCTGTCTGCCTTTCCCGTCCTGTCCTACTTCTTGTCTCTGTGCCAGTTTTGTGTCTCAGTCCTGTTCCCTGTGCCCCATTAATGGTTTTATTCTTGTTTTCCAGGTCCCGTCTCTTCCGTCGCCTCCCCTGAGGCGCGCCCGGAGTGCGCGCCTTTGGGGGGGGATTCTGTCATGCCCGGCTCGTACGATCCTCATGTGTGCCATGCCCCCCTGATTCTCCACGTGTGCTTCCCTGATTGTATCCAGCTGTACCCTGTTGTTTTATCTATTTCAGTCCCTGTCTTGCCTCAGTTCATTGTCTGTCATTGATGTTTGTAGAGGTCAGTGCTCATTTTCCGTCCTGGCCGTCCTGTACCTGAATAAACCCCAGTTTTCCTGTGCTTCGCCTGCTTCCTGCTCGCCTGCCTGCCTGAGTGATCACCCGCTTAACCAGCGATCGCGTCCGGCAATCGTGACACTATCATGGACTGTTGTTTTTTTGCCATTGACTGCAAAATGTTATGATAGCAGCCAGTCTGTCTCACTATCTTCTTAAAGAAGCGATGCTTGGTTTCAAACCTCATTGTCCATAAGGACACTAGTGGGCCAAATGCTTTATTTTATATTTTGTTCTTTATCAAGATATCTAAACACAAAGCCAATTCTACAAGTACAAGACCCTCAAGTAAATCATGAAGCACATCAGATGGGTAACCTGAGGTGACATGAAAATGACTTAATCTTTGAATAATTGCACAATGCCTTTTAACTCCGTGGCTAGGCGTCTTACTAGCCAATGCTGCTTCAACATCCAACTGGTGTAGCTGCTTTGTTCTCCCAGGGAATGCTCCTGATCTGACCTCAAGTTCCTGAAACTGGGATCGCTCTCCCATGCAAAATTGGCAAATGTATAACCCACTGAAACTTTCAACAAACCCCCCAACTGAATGGGCACCAAGGTTATCAGCAATCACAGAAAATACAGTGCCTTTAATAAAAAATACCATCCTCTTTAAGGCCTTTCAAATCACTTAATAATGGCCTGAGAACTTGAGGGTAGCCAAATTTTATAACATCATCTGCCTTGTATAAAACAGCTAAGTATATTGATGACAAAGTGGACCTTAATACTAATGGCACATCAGCCAACACCCAGTAGACAGCTGTTACCTTGTGCTTCTTGTGAGAGGTTCCTAAGGGATTACAAATTTCAAAATCATCAGAGTAGAGAAAGAAGAAAGTGAAAGTGTAAACTCCTCTGTAGACTGAAATTTGTTTTCCTTGAAGTGGGAACCATTACGAAAACTGGTATACCAGTGACTTGAAGAACCACAATAGCTCGCAGTCAACACGTTCCTTTGAATGTCATATTTTGTTAAAATTTGTGAGAAGGATTGCAAAATTAGTACATATTGGAATGTCTTTCCCTCTTTTGCATCAAATATATATTCACCTGATTCAACAACACAGAAATGTTCCTTTAAGTATGTGTTTCTTTGGTATGCTGTGCCAAGAGGACCTTCTTCACTTAAGGCTGCATTAAGAGGATTTAACTGGCAAATGTTGTTTACCAAATCTGTGATCACCAGTTCTTCAACAGTACAGTTATGATTCACTAAGGCGTTATATACAATGTTTCTGATAGGTGCAGATGCTGAACATGTGATAAACTGAAGCTCCTCTACAATCTCATCTATACATCTACTAGGCACATTGAAGATGCAGTCTAATTTAAGCAACAAGGAGCCAATTTGACCAACTATGATTTTACCCAAATCGTCACCTTCTTTGACGTGTTTCAACAGAAGTAGCTTCACTTTCATCTACCAGCCATCTTCTGTTGCCTGACTTAAACATGTCTGAATTACAGTATGTTTAAAATCCTTAATACAGTGAGTATTATGTTTTCTACTTTTATGTGATGCAAAAGTTGAATATACATTAGTACTGTAGTCACAATCTTTAAATTCACAATGAACAGTTTCATACTTTTTCAGATGAGCTCCAAGGTGTTCAAAATATTGCCTCTGTGTGAAAACTACACGAATTACATACATGACATGAAAAGGAAACAATCTGCCCTGTCTGTTCAGTCTGTGTATGATCTCTAGACAAATGGGTGCGAAGTGCACCCAACTTTTAAATGAACAAGGACAGTCTGTATACAGACAGGGTAGTGACTGCCCTTGACCAGCATGTAAATGTTTCAATCTATAATGCCTTAATAGCTCTAAATGCTTTGATGTCCTAAAATTACCGTTTTTGCATGGCCATATCATTTTAATATGAGGCCTACTGTTTTTCCCTGATGACACCTGCCTAGGTGTCAAAATGCACAAGGGAACAATTATTATTCTAAAACAAAAGGTAATGACTTAAGCAGGGGATAGTCCAGGCACGCTGCTTCTTCCAACAGATTTGACCGCCAAACTTCAGATTTGTGATGAAAACGAGGGTATCTAAAACGCATACCACGTTTGAATCCTCACATGCGTATTTGGACGTCAAAATTGCGCATATGCCGATTCAAATGCAGTATTCTTTTTTAAGATTACTAATTTATTTCTGTGTTTATTTACAGTGACAATAAAATAAACTGTATAAAAAATATATAGTAAATATTATTATTTGAATACAGTTCACTTATTAAGTGAATAAAATGGATACATATTCAAAATTTTACTTCAGAAATTCTAGATCTCACTGAATCTTATTTTTACAATGTAGAAATTAAACAGTTAATTTAATAAATTTTACTACACCACAAAGTTCTTTTTTTCAGAGTAGGTTAATGATCATAAGTTCTGCTCGAGACTGCAGGCAGCAGATTAATACAGCTACTTCAGATGTGCATAACTGCAAAAAGTGTATGTCAATAAAAATCAGTAAATGCAAAAATGTGCACATTTTCAACACGTGTGCACACATGGAGATCGCACTAAATAATATCTCAAGTAAGGTGCTTCAAGTCACCCTAGCATTGAAATTAATAGCAGAATTGAGGCTGGGGGACCGTTTCTTTTCACACTATATACCACAGACTTTAGCTACAACACTGAGGGCTGCCATCAGCATAAATTCTCAGATGACTCTGCAGTTGTGGGATTCATCGGATGAGAGGGAATACAGGAAGATGATGAACAGTTTTGTCGATCGGTGTGAGCTGAATCTGATGCAGCTCAGCATCATTAATAAGAAAGAGTTGGTGGTGGACTTGAAATGACAGTCCCCAAATAACATCTGTCAATTACAGTCGGGGACAGGAAGTGGAGACTTTACAGGACTATTACCTTGGGGTGTACATTGACAGCAAGCTGGACTGGTCAAAGAACTCACTTACTGCATATAAGAAGGGTCAGAGTAGGCTATTTTTGTTACGCAGACTCAGATCCTTTGAGGTCTGCAACACCACGCTGCAGATGTTCTGAGACCGTAGTGGCCAATGCCATCTTCTATGCTCCGACATGCCGGGAGAGCAGTATGAAGGTGGCAGACACAAAGAGGCTTAACAAACTGGCTCTATGGTTGGCAAGAAATTGGACACCTGGGAAACTGTGGTTGACTGTAGAATGCTGGTCAGACTTTAGTCTATTATTGAAAATTCTGATCACCCACTTCATGGGGTTGTGGTTGGACAGAGAAGCATCTTCAGACTGACTACCATGCAGTGTGCATGATTGCAGACTGACTACCATGAAGTGTGCCACAGGAACTCCTTTCTCCCCACCACCAACAGAATCCTCCGAACGTCACTTATCCACAAATTAAAACAGTTATTTAGCCCCCTTCATTACTATGTCTTTTGGTATGTTCCTATATACTTCTAAGTTTGAGCAATAACTGGGCTGCTGATGGTAATTCGTGTAGTAACTTCTGTAGTCTTGCTAATTATGCAAAACTACAGCATGTGCAATATTAATAACACTGTATTATAATACTAGGTGAGCAACTAGGTGTTACTTAAAGAGGTATACCGTACTTTATTTGATACCTGTTCTGTTTTCTTATATTTAAGATTTTATTTGATTTTTTATCTTTCAAAAGTATAAAAATGACGTACATGACGGTAAAGAACATTTTTAAATGGACACTTTTATAAGTACCCATGAAGCAGTAAAGTTGGGAGCCCAAATTATTCAAGTCTGCATTGCTCAATCTGATACATTAACCAGGACAAGCGCCATGGGCTTCAGGCACAGCTTACTTTGGGGGAATCCCTTCCTAAAAACTGCTGATTATTTCACTTCCTATACAACACAGGTAATTCAGGGACCTTAAGCAACCACCTGCTCAGCCAATAGTAAAAGGCTCCCCTAACCTTAACCAATCAGGCTAAGTTGCATGAAATGATGTAGTGTCAAGTGTTAATTCCCAGAACTGAAATCATATATGTATGTTGTAAAATAGAAGTATTTTCTGTAATTCAGGCACCAGAATCTGTGGAAATTTCAGTAATTCCTTGCAATAATACCATTGATAGGCTGAATATTTGCCAAACTTACTTTAACTGAAGCCAAACAAATAAAACTGTTAACACTGTATGCTAATTGAATCCAGAATTTGGAAAAAAGGGAAAACACTTCTGTTTTGGGTTCTCCAACACCGACTCGGCGTCACTGCTGACTTACAATGTGTACAGTAGAGTATTTTGTTTTTCTCATACAAGGTGTTCCGTACAAATGTAAGTTCCTCCTAAACGGCTCAAACTAAGATTAGACATTTAATACTGTTACATAGAGATTAAGAAATACATAAATATACCTTTCTCTGGTTGGTTTAGAAAACAACAGTCCTTTACATTTGATTGTAGTGTAACATTTACAGGGATTGTGGGAAAAACCAAATGGCTCTTAAATATCAGAATGAAAAATCACTATATAGAACTGCCACAAAATCTACAGGTGCATCCTAAAAAATTTGAATATCACGAAAAAGGTAATTTGTTTTTGTTTTAATTTAATTTAATTTAAAAAGGTAAATCTTCGTATGTGTTATATTCATTATACTAAAGTGAAATATTTCAAGCCTTTTCTGTTTTAATATTGATGATTATAGCTGATAGTTCTTGAAAATCAGAACTCCAGTATCTCAAATTATTAGAATATTACCTACGATCAATCAAAAAAAGGATTTACAGTACAGAAATGTCCAACGTCTGAAAAACATGTTCATTTATACAGACAATACTTGTTTGGGCTCATTTACCACAAATTACTTCATCAATGTGGCATGGCATGGAGTTGATCAGCTTGTGGCACTGCTGAAGTGTTAGTGAAGCAAAGGTTGCTTTGATAGCTGCTTGACTTTGGACTTGATAAAACACAGAGGTCTAAGACTAGCAGATGACATGGTGTTCCAAATCATCATAAACTGTGAAAACTTCACACTGGACTTCAAACATCTTTGATCCTGTGCCTTTCCACTCTTCATTCAGACTCTAGGACCAAATGATGTCCAAATGTAATGCAATATTTACTTTCATCTGAAAAGAGGACTTTGGACCACTGAGTAATAGTCCAGGTCTTTTTCCCTGTAGCCCAGGTAAGACGTTTCTCACGTTCAGGAGTGGCTTGATATTAGGAATGTGACAGTTGTTGCCCCTTTCGCGAAGATTTCCATGCGTGGTGGTTCTGCATGCACCAGCTTCAGTCCAGTCCTTGTGAAGCTCTCCCAAGTTCTTGAATTGACTTTTATTGACAGTCCTCTCAAGGCTCATCCTTGTTACTTGTGCACCTTTTCCTATCATACTTTTCCCTTCCAGTCAGCTTTCCATTAATATGCTTTGATTTAGCACTCTGTGAGTAGCCAGCCTTTTCAGCAGTGACCTTCTGTGGCTTCCTCGTGGAGGATCTTGATGATCATCTTCTGGACAACTGTCAAGTCAGCAGTCTTCTCCATGACTGTGACTGCGTGTACTGAACTAGACTAAGAGATAGACAATATTTATACTGTTTGAATAGCAATTTAAGTCAAAATGAGATATTCTATTATTGTGAGATGTTTTTATTTACCTTGTGTGAGCTGTAGGCCATAATCATCAAAATGAAAATGGAAAAATGCTTGAAACATTTTAGTTTGCGTGTAATGAGTCTACATTATAATACATTTTCACTTTCTTAAATGACTGATGGAATATATTGCATTTTTTCCACAATATTCAATTTTTTTTAAGATGCACCTGTAATGTCTGCACCTTCTGCAAGATCTCTCATTTTCTAATAGCTCATGGATCATGGCAATTATTGACAATTCCAAAATATGTTCATAAGAAACCATGGTAACGACAGTTACGATTCTATTTGAGTTCCTATTTTCACCGGAGAAAGGGAAGTTTGTCCCACAGCTTGCTGCTGTATTCATACCCTACATCATAAGGAAGGGAACTCCATTCAGCTGTAAGTGCAGCTACAAACGGAGTGCACTCCATGGCGGAGTGGGAGCAGGGAGAGTTTTCTTTGAAAAAGCCCTAATTTTCTCCCTGCAACCGTTTTGCCACAAAAAAATATAAGTGAAGTTTACCACGCAATTTTTTGAAGAAAAAAAAAACACAATAGGTCACATAAAAGTAAAGAAGTTTAAATAGATCATTAGACAAAAAAAACAACGTTCAACAGAAAGATCAAGACATACAAACATGGCATTAAGGAAAATACTAATACCTGTGGTGTCAAACACTTCATAACAGTGTATCCTAAACCAGCCCTCGGGAACGTTTTTGCTTCCTTCCAATCCCCAGGGAATTGGGAGACAGCAAAATCATGAACCATCTGCAGGTTCCCAAGGACTGGTTTAAGAAACACTGCTTTATAAAACACAAATGACACACTGACAGAAAGGACTTTCAGCTAAATTTGAGAACGTAAAACAAAGATGAGATTTTATGTTAAGCATTTATCATAAATCAACACTGAATTATACAAATGGATCTCAATTTCTACTTGTATGTCCAAAACCGAAACCATTCATATACCAGCCTATGTGGCAATCCAGTTTATGTATCATTCAGTAGAGTTTAGGTCTTCTCTGCATGTGCCGTCAAATCTCTCCCTGTGCATGTTGCATATAGTGGATGTGCAAGTCTAATTCCCGCGGTAAAGTATGTCCACAGATCATGCACTGGAGAAGGCGGTTTGGGGAAAATGGCAAAGAGGTGGGAGGATGGATTCCATGAGGGTCACGGAGTTCAGATCGCTGCACTGCGGGTAAAGTCCGGGGACCTGCATGCTCCTCAGAGAGCGCAGTCTTTTGGGTGAGGTAGCTATTTTGAGGGTGCATGCACGAGCTGAATGCATCTGAATAACAAGACTGGACGGGGAAGGCAATCTGAGGGGGAGCAGAGGGGAAGGGGGTGGCTGGCTTAGGAGTAACTTGGTAGTCTTTTGCTACTAGATGCTGCTGCTGCCCTTTGTTTGCAGATTTTTCTGGCAGACTTTGGGCACAGGACACAACTGGTGATGTTTGGAGCCCCCAGGTTGCAGTGCCATCCCCACAGTGAGGCTGACAATCCTGATAACATGCTGTAGTTTTGCTCCCTGATGCTAACATTGATGTACCGGCCCACCTGAAAGGTTGTTGCTGCTTTTGGCTAATCTCCGAATTGTCTGATGAGGTAAGAGTTTGGAGTTGAGAAGACTTTGCCTGTAAGCTCCATGTGGATGTGTCTTTAACCTTATGGGGCTCCTCATGCTGAGCTGCAGGTTGGCTCACAGCTGTGGGAGTGGAAGTAATTGACCAGCCCACAAGTTGTTGCTGGCTTTGCCCAGGTTTTTCTGATGAATTCTCTGGTACTTTTGGAGGAGTACTGAATTCCCACACAGCAGTTCCTTCACTGCATCGAGGATGGGCTTCCTCATACTGGACTGTGGTTTGGCCTGGTGTAGATGGTGGTTGACTAGTCCAACTCAAAGCCTGTTGCTGCTGCTGCAACTCTTTCTGTTGCTTCAGTTCCTCCCCAGGTTGGTCCAGGGGCACAGGCTTCTGTGATGGAACTGGAGATGCCTGGGTTCCCCATACAGAAGCTCCATCTGGTTGATGGGAATGGGTCTCACTGTACTGAACTGCAACTTGATTGCCTTGGCTTGACAGAGGTGAACTGATCCAGCCTGACGGCGGCTGTTGGGTGACAACTGGCCTCCCTCCTACTTCTGACTGCCATTGCGGCTGCTGCCGCCACTGGGGTTCAAAAAATGTCGACGAAGGATGATGAGATGCTTTTTCTAGCCATTCAGGTCCTACAGGTAGCTGACCTGAATATGTTGCCGAGTGATCAGGCATTTCAGTGCCCTCCCCTCCTGCCCACCGGGGCCAGCCCGAAGCCCACCTGTTCCCTCTTCTGCCCCTAGACCCTCTGCCCCTCCCTCTTCCTCTCTGGGGTGCCAAGGACATAGAGAGCGGCTGGTTGAGTCCTTGACGTTTGCGGGCATGGATCTTTTGGTGCACTAGCAAGCTGCTTAACCAGGGAAAAGACTTGTGGCATTCTGTACAGCGATGGGGCCTCTCCCCAGTGTGGGTGTTCAAGTGGTCCCGCAGCAAATACGCTAACCCAAAGCTCTTGTCACAGAGCTGGCATTTGTGAGGTTTCTCGCCAGTGTGGGAGAGCATGTGCCGCTGCAGCTCAGTCTCTTCGCTGTAGCCCTTGCGGCACTGAGTGCAGCGGTACGGCTTCTGCTGATGCAGCCTCTGGTGAGTTTTCATGTTCTGGAGGAAGGCAAAGTCCTTGCCACAATCAGGGCATTTAAAAGGCTTCTGCCCGGTGTGAATGATTAGATGCTGCTGCAGGTAGCTGCTGAACTTAAAACCCTTGCCACACACCCTGCACTGGAAAGGTTTATCCTTGGAGTGGATGCGCATGTGGAGTTCCAGCACCGATCTGTGGCGGAAGGTCTTGCCACATTCAGTGCACTTCAGCATCTTTCGATTCAACAGATCTGGCCAGCCCAGCAGTGACATATCCTCCCCATTGTTTGTGCTTACCCTCTCCAACACAGCCAATCCCTGTTTTGACACTGTCTCATGACTCACCAAGTGCATCTGTAGGCTTGACAGACTGGGAAAGGTGAGGGGACATTGATGGCAGCTGTGGGCAAGGTCTTGCCGCATGTTGTTGTTGTTGTTGTTGTTGCTCCGCCCTCCAAATTCTTCGCTTGCCTCATGGGTCAATAAATGTGTTTTCAGGCTGGCTGATTCTGAAAAACTAAGAGGACAGAGGGGACAGATGAGGGAATTTTGTGATGCACCACTGCTGTTTGTACTGTTGATACTTGCTCTGAGTCCCACTCTGGACCTCTGCTCTCTGTCATGGCTCATCATATGTGTCTGCAGGCCAGCCAAATCAGGGAAGGAGAGTGGACAGCGAGGACAATCGTGTGTGTGCTTCCAGTGCTGCCTCCAGTGTGCCCTCCAGTTCTGAGTAAAGGCAAAGGCCTTTCCGCACATGGGACAGCGAAATGGTTTCTTTCCAGTGTGCAGGAACTGGTGCTGGTGGAACAGGCTAGCACATTTGAAACGCTTGCCGCAGATGCGACACTGTCGGGGCCGGTCCACTTTGTGTCTCCGCCGGTGGTCCTCCATGACGGAATGGTGCCGGAATACCATACCGCATTCAGGGCACTCGAAGGGCTTTAGGGCAGCATGTGAGTGCTGGTGGATGCGGAGCATATAGCCACATGAGAAGCCTTTGTTGCACTCCAGGCAACGGAAGGGATTTTCCAGAGAGTGAGTCTGCATGTGGGCATTGATGGACACCCTATACTGAAAATCCCGCCGGCACAGTGGACAGCGGTATGGTTTCTCAGGGGCCTGCTGGCATCGATGGCACCTCAGCTTCCCCAGCGTGAGGAATGTTTCGGCACAGTGCTCACATTGCAAACACCTCCCTTCCCTGCTGTGGGATCTCCTCTCTAGCCCTACTGCCGCACCCTTTTCCTTATGCTCACTGTGGTGTTTAATTAGGCTGCTACGGTGTCGGAAGGTGACGCCGCATTCTTTGCAGGTCAAGGAAGCCAACTCGTCCTGGTGTGTGTGAAAGTGCCGATGAAGGTTGTAAGTCTCCCGACGAGTGAACCGCTTCCCACACTCACGGCATACCAGTCTGCTCTTGCGCTGCTTTGCATCTCTCTTTCCATCCATTATGGGACCTTCCTTCACATGAAGCTGCTTGCTTTCGCTTTTTTTTAACCTTCCCCTTTCTTGTGGCTCCAGACATCTCTGCTCCATGCCAGACATTGGTTCTTCCGCTCCTCTGTCTGTCAGATCAATTGCAGGCACTGTTCAGAGACAATAAATATGGACAATGAAAACAGTGCATCTGAAAGGCTGTTATGTCACTCAACACACAGATGGTGTTTTGACTGAACCATGTCAAAATTTAAATATACCATCTAATATTAAGAAAAGTCACTGGAACTTTAAAACTAAGCAAACAAGAGTGCAAAATGTTATGAATTGTTTCAGGGACAAACATAAAGGATATAAAATCATTAGCAATATTATTGCGCAAAGTTTGGAGCAAATGGCTAAAAATTCATTAAGATATATCATTGGTAGATTTTTTGAGAGTATCCAAAACACCCTCCTAAACAGTCCATCATAACAATGCCAGAAGTGTTTAGTAATCAATCAAAAATCCATCCATCATTCTTCCAATCATTTATCTAGTACAGGGTGGATGGTGGTTCAGGAGCCTACGGCGGGCAGCATGACTCACAAACAATGGTTAAATCATAATGGGGGGGGGCTCAGGCCTACAGGTATTTATGATCACAATCTTAAAGATACTGTATTTTCGTTTATCAACCTCCTGTTTTACCACTTCAGAGTAATACAAAGTAAACTAAACAATACGATCAAAGAATTATTATTTTATATCACTATTGAACATTTCATGTGGTTCAGTAGTACTTGATTTTTTTTAAAACATAACATAATAAGCCCACCTATTGAACATAAAATTTGAAAGTGCATTAAAATGGCTTATAATATTCATTTGTAATGTCCCTGTAAAAATGGTAGTACATTAGTTTTGGCCACTGATCACCAAATTCTAATTCTAAATTCAGTACAGTCAAAACACGGGACAGAAATCAAGGCATCATGTAGGAATATCTCCAAAAATTCAGAGCGACTAATGAAGCTTAACATTAAAGCTGATGAAAAAACATGATTTTTATTGCAAAACCTTTTATTAAACCGTTCACTTTGAATGTTTTACTAAGTTTAAACAGTTAATGTTTTAGGAGGTGGAGCTGTGCTCCAGCAAGGTACGATTTGGACATAAGGAGACGAAGCTGGGCTCTATCTATATTTAAACCCTGGGTACAGGGGTACATCACTAGAAGGGACTATGGCAGGAAACTCATCCGACATTAACATTATGCAAATTCCAGACACACATCCTGGTGCAGATTGTGAACCCACTATGCTGAAGTGTCGCAGAAACAGAGGTACCCTCCCTCAACACTTTCATCAAACTTAATTGATGAGGAATAGAATATAATAGAATAGAAAAGAAGCTTTATTGTCCTTGTATATCAAATACACAATGGAGAGCTACTCCTTTTAAGTGTAATAAAACAGAGAAAAAGAAATACAAAAATAATTTTAAAATGACAGAAAAAAAGTCATACAGATATCTGTATGTAGATTCATACGTAAAAAGAGCCAGCCATAGGAGGCAGCTAGTAAACATAAATACTATAGATGAATAAGATAAATAAAAAGGATTACTATTATTGCACTCGTTTTTGTGAGCACTAAAGACTAATATTGCACACAGATTTATTTTTAATTAGTGATCTTATGGCCCATAGGAGGAAACTGCCCTTGAGTCTGAAGGTCCGGGTTTTAATGGACCTGTAGCGCCTACCAGAGGGTAGCAGAGCAACAACAAGCGTCAAGACCTTGCCCACAGCTGCCCCCATGATGACTACTGTCTACTTTCTAGATAATATTCATTAGTACTCAAAATTTCTTACCAAGTAGCTATTTAGATAACCGAAACTGCCACTTTTACACGTCAGGTATTAATAAGTGCAAGTAGTTCCATCAGATTTCGTCCGACATGCATCGCGCGATCTTTATTTAAATTACTCTTCCCACTCACCATCGTTACTCTTTGCTACCCTGTAGACTTTCAACTCGTCGCCCGCCTTCGACCCGTCAATGTCTCGGGGACTGCCGCAATCAAACCTGGGGTGCGCATGGGCCTCCGATTCGGACCCGGTTAAATCTATCACAACGGTGGATCGCGCCTGCGTTTCGCTTCCCCGGTGCTCGGTACTGATATCGGTTTGATTGTTGCTCCAGTCGTGCATCCCAGCGGCGAAGCACAGGCGTCCATCGCCGCCTTCTCCATCGAGCCGTTGGTAAGCGTCGGGAAGACTCGGCGAGCACGGCCGGCAGTCGCCGTCCCCATCCAGCGAGCGCCCCATCTCCTCATCGGGTGCAGTGGAAGACAGCTTCTGCTGTGTCCGGGGCTCCGGTGAATGCCGAGCGGCCATGTTTAGGTCGCATTCCCCCTGCTCCCCTAAGCCAAGCCGCTCACCGGGCGGTCGGTACGCCAACGTCGGACGTGACGTTTATTTCTCATTTGTGTCGCCGCCGGAACAGAACCGGGATGTATAGAAGGGTTAAACTCTTCGTTTATCATAAAATAAAATAAAAGTATAACAACATCACACCTTGTTTACATTTATAATTGTATTGATCCTCTGAATCAAAATTAAATTAAAATGGCATTAAGGGACGGCAGCCAACACACGCATGTGTACCGTTGTGTGCAGCGGTTTTGGGAACATGGATGTGTGGGGTGAAATGTCATTTACTTTATCAGGTATGTGCATTCGCGACACGGATGGCTGTAGAAAACCTGGGCGTGTTTTGGAAATGAGGGGCAGCTCTGGAGCATGTAGAGAAACCTACGAAGTACAAGGTGGGCCAAAAGTAAGTATACAGATTTTACTTCACAAAGTAAGGCTTCTATTTCACAAAGTTATTTTTTAAATGTAGGTATACAGTTTTTATTTTACAGTACTGATTGGGTCATGTTTAGTGTCTTATGGGCGTTTGAAATGCCCTCTATCAACGTTGATACATTCCTGGAGCCTGTCTCTGACACTGTGACACACCTCAGCTCCCTTGACAACACCTTTCCACAGCGTTGAATCGGGCGAAGCGACAGCACTGACTGGGAACCACGATCGCCATACCCGACACACCCATGGACTTTTTTTTTTTTTTTTGGCGGGGGGCACAGTAAAGGAGAATGTTTTTGAGAAGAAACCCCACACAGTGGATGAGTTAAAGGAGTTCATCTTACAAGTATTTGTGGACATTGATGCTAACAGGGATTTGTGTGCTAAAGTGTGTCAGGGACAGGCTCCAGGAATGTATCAACGTTGACGGAGGACATTTCGAACAGCTAATAGACTAAACATGACTCACTCAGTACTTCAAAATAAAAACTGTATACCTACTTTTGGCCCACCCCATATCCAAAGAACTATATAACTTGGCAACGACGAAAGCCGGGTCAAAGTCATGTAACGCCACTGTGGGTTGAAATATTCACCATAATACAAGTAAAAGAATTGCAGAATGAATGACAATGAATTTTAAAATCCTGCCATAGGTGGATGAAAATGTAGACAGTGATAAAATGAGTGAGTAGAGAAATTATTTTCCAACAAATGCTGCATTTAAAGACATGGCAAACGTAATCCCAACAAGAGTAATGCTATGTCAGGGCTGTGTTTATTTACACTTACATAATCATATACATCTTAAGAAATCAAATGTTCTTTTTTATTTACAAGACAATACAAATTGTGCAAAATAGTACATTAGTGTGAAATTTATTTGGAGGTCCTTTGCATTTTATTCTCTCCGGCTGGAGACTGCATGCAGGACAGCAGTGCATACAACACAATTAATGTGCATGAATAAGAAATCAGAAGAAAACAGACAATGAAATATCATTGGCCAAAGTGAATAAGTGCATCAAGATGGGGCAAAATACTTTAAATATATCAATATTTTAATTAAATATAATTCTGATTGTCTATTCACAATAAAACATCTGTTACCTAAATTAGACCTTTCCCAACACTGACATTCGACTTAAATTAAAATGTTTTCTACAGAGTAAAAGGCATTGCTGGACTGAGAAGATGACTTTGGTAACACTGGGGTAACATTGTGATGGTTGTTATATTTAAATACTAAACAAAAATAAATGATAGCATTTTTAAAAATGTACTGTTGCTAACGCCGTCGACGCCTTCTCTGCTCACCTGACCGTCCCCGCCGCGGCTGTTGTACTGTCCCAGATATTTCTAGTGATGGACTAGGTTGGATGTTACCATCTAAGTTTTCAGGGGGGGGTGATACAGGTGGCATTACTGGTGATACTGTAGGGGGAGGACGAATGTTAGATACTTGTTGCTGCTGTTGCATCTCAAGAATACCCAAAAGCCTTTGTAGAAGTACGTTATTTTGCTGAAGGCTGACACAGAGGCTTTCTTGTGAGGCCACCAGTGTTCGCACATCATGTCTAAAACCTTCCCCAAATTCCCGCAGACTCTGTTCCACCCTGTTCCCAAGCTGAAAGGCCGCTTCACCCAACCCCCTGAGTTCATCCTCTAGCCAGGAGGTGCGTGTTGGAGCCTCCAGGGGCTCGTGCTGTGTCCCAATGGACGGCTGGGGGCTGGGCTGTGGGGTCCCATTAAGAAACGGAGCACTATATAGTGGAGAGGGAGGCAACCAGCGTTCAGATGTCGTAGGCAGCCCCAGTCCTAGACTCAATCCCAATCCGAGTTTGTCCTCTATGCTGCTCTCGCCTCCATCGCCTTCTCCCTCTCCTTCATCCACGCCTCTCCCTCCTGCCTCATCCTCGTTCTCAAAGCCATCTCTTTCGGATCCATTCCCTGTTCCTCCCATTACAAATAGAAGATATAAAAAGAGGTATTTTAGGTAACCTCATATAACCCCAGTTCTGCAAATCAGATAACTACATAAGTGACAAAATAAAAATCAACAGGTATGTAAAATAAGTAAAGTAAATAAAAAAAAACTTTTTGTCTATCAGCAAGTTTTATTGAAAATACAAATTCAATAGATTCAGTATAGTTTCAGACACAATATCTACACATTATACATCAAACAATAAATAGCTTGAAATTACCTGCATCAGCATCTGTGAAGCAGGGATAAGTGGATTTTGCCCTGTTTGCTATTCTCTGCCGAGCCTGATGAAGCTTGGGGCTTGTCTGCCTGGATCTGTTCAGGCTAGACAATCCTCTACCAGGTGGCAAGCAGTAACTGCGATGACGAGCATCAGCCAGCCTGCCTCCGTTGCGTCTTTTGAGATCATCCCAGCGCTTCTTGACCTCACGAAGTGTGCGGGGAACACGGGAGACAGCGTTGACTCGATCAAGGATGCTACCCCAGATCTGTTCCCTTTCCCTACGTCGGAGTCGTCCTGCCGGCCCAAAGAGCTCCCCCTCACACCGGGTCACTTCTGATACTAGCACTTCTAGCTCTGCCCCACTGAAACGGCTTTTCCGCTTCCCCCCACCTCCAGCTGCAATTGCAGCAGAGACACTGCTATCTACAGAAGAAAAATGAATGAAATACCTAGTCAGAATCTACAAGAAGAGAGCAACTCTTTAAAACTGATATCCTTAAAGGCTTGCGATCTTATTGAAAATGATTCGCTTACTTTGTTCAAGAGATATGATATCATCATCTGTCGGCATCACTGGAACCACGATATTGGGGTGTACAACCACCACATTGAAAGGGAGCCCACCAGGCAGGGCTCCGTCATGGTCACAGCTGCCCTCGGAATCGTCATCCTCCCTCGTGAGGCCATCCTCTGAGACCCCAGCTTCGATGGGTCCTTCAGGAGACTCTACTTTGATGTGCATGGGGGGTGAATGCTCATACAGCAGCCCCCCTTCCTCATAGTACTCTGTCATGGATCAGGCCTGAATTGTAGGCACAACGACCGGTCCAGATGGACAGACGCACGGTCACAGTCACACGCCAGCTGACCAACCACTTCCTGAACACATTGTTGAACATTTACTGTCTGACTCACCTTGCCAGCAAACTGCAAAGGCACACAATCACACGTGTGGTACATTCACTTATTAGTTATCAGGCTGATATCTAACATGCAAAAGGCACTATAATCAACATCTATATAACATAAAACAATTTACTTGCCTTATTATTAGTCATGCAATTGGAATTACTAGTTAATAGAAACCTGTAGCTGTTAATATGTAAATACGTGTATATATAAAAAAAATCAGCTATACAAGAAAATCCAGGCATTCATAAGCAATGACAGAAATGCAATGATGCACAATGATATGCAAAAATAATATATATAAGCAAGCACACGCACAGTTCTATTAGACTGATTTGTAAAAATAAAAAAATAGCACAGACATGATCACTGACGCCAAACACCCCGCTGAAAATATAGACGGGGAGGCACACCTACAGAAAAAAGGAATAACAACAGAATAATTACTAAAAAGTCATCAAAGTTGCATCTCAGCATTTTATCGTGAAAATAACGATAGTATGGGTGCATTACACTGCGACTGTAAAACTGTCATAAAAATACATGCTGTCGCATTAATGCGCATTTTTCTGCACCACATCCGCAACGGTTGCGCATTCCGCATAAATTAGGCTAGCTAGCTAGCAAGTTACCCAGCCCGTATTGAAAAATTGCATATTGGGAACGCATGGGGCAAAATATTTAATCACTGAGAATGACTGCTCACCTTATAGTTTGGCAACAAAAACGGCTCAATTTATGGTTTAATTCAACATCCCTTTACTACGCATGAAACCTCCTCCTCTTCCCAGCGTCTTAAATGTACACACATTTTAGCCCGGCGCAGCATATAGACGTCATCCGCAATAATTCTGTAATGCGTTTACTGTATTACTGTATGATCCACGTGCTTCAAAACTCTCTTATAACAGTGTTATATTTACGAAATGTACTAAATCTGCCTAAAGCTCCACATGCTTAACCGCAGGGTATTTGTTTCAGTTTATTTAAAAAAAGATTTATGATATGTATTGTTTGTATTGGGTAGGGAGGGTTATAAAATTTACAGTTTTAGTTCGTTTTTTATCCTTTTACAGGGAACTTGTGTTAATTATGAGTACATTATACGGAGCATAAACTGTTATCACAAAATGTTAATAGTGTAAATGTTAAACAATAATGAGCTTTTCTTTGATAGTACCTTATGCCACCATAGTATGTTTAATCTTGAAATAATAACAAAACAATTGATGACCAGAATATGTCTTGATTATTATACCGATACTTTTTTGTGCCCATTTTTACTGACAGGATGGCAAATAATACCAATATTTTGTACAAAACACATATATGCTGTTAATTTTCCTCACCTTCCAAACTAACACAAAAATATGCCTAACATTTTGTGGTGCTATCAAATTATTATTTAAAAATGACTTGTCTAGCAGAGTGTAATGGGTATATAAGGGTTGAATGGAGCATAACAGGTTGGAATGGAGTATAACAGGGTGGAATGGAGCATAACAGGGTGTAATGGAGTATTTCAGGGTGGAATGGAGTCTAACAGGGTGTAATGGAGTATATCAGGGTGGAATAGAGCATAACAGGGTAGAGCACCAATATTAACAGGTTCTAGTAGTAGATGAGTTTTCCCTTATTGCACTACATGCTTTGCCACCCATGGTGTATGACCTGCACTCAGAGGTGGAGTGACAGGACAGGCAGGGCAGGCAAGGGCCTGGGGCCCCAAGTTGGGAAGGGGCCCCCAAGGGTGGCCAATTACATTGCAACGACAAATCTGCTTTATTTGTTTACTCTGTTTTTCACAAAAGTGAAAGTAAAGATCTTGTATTTATTAAGTTGTCTTTGTTAATATAATTATTACCTTCACTGAAAAAAGGTAACAAATTGTACCATGGAGGGGGAGTTGGAGGGCCCCATAGAGTTTTTTGCCTGGGGCTCCCATTGTCCCTAGAATCTTGTCTGTACCTAAACAATATAATGTCTAAGATAAGATAAAAGATAAGATAAGATAACTTTTATTAATCCCACCTTTGGGGTATTTGCATTGTTACAGCAGCAGATGGAGTAATAAAAAGAAATAAGTGACTATTCAATATAGCAATAAAGAAAAACTATACAATATACAAATTATATATATAGAAAAGATCATTTGTAATGAGTAACGAGAACTTGAAGTTCCATCCTGTGATGTGGTGATACAACAACAACAACAAATTTATTTTTGTATAGCGCATTATCACAACATTACATCGTCTCAAAGCGCTTTACAGCAT
>JAODJX010000136.1:2734065-2762211 GCA_026776945.1 Isichthys henryi | reverse complement strand
CGTGCCCATTGCTTCCGGGATAGGCTCCGGACCCCCCGCGACCCAGTAAGGATAAGCAGTTTGGAAAATGGATGGATAGATGGAAATGGATGACTGTGTATGCTCATTAAACCATGGAGAATATATGGAGGTTTTGACAACTTTGCTTTTCAAAGGTGCTACCTCATCCTAAACCTGAGTAACCACTCTATTGAAGTCATGTGTGACTTTGTTGACACCCTTGCTGGACATGAAGTTCACATTACTTATTGTATGAATAATAATTAATAAATTGTAGTGGATTTCTATCATTTAGGTACCGTGTCATAATATTCTTCACCGCCGCATTCAAAGAGGGTGGTTGAATCACAAAGGTGATGACAAAAATATCAAGGACTTATTTGATGGACATGCAGATACATGGTGAACATAAATTCTGTGGGTGATACTCAAGTCTTGTGTATGGTTGTGCACATGTGTTGGTCCTGTTACATGCGGATAACATCCGACAGACCAGGAGGGACAGGAAATTTGAAAATGAAAATGAAAGCATCAGACTCTATGTCCATTTGTATATTGAAATGTCCAAATATTATATCGTCTAAGCTAATAACTGAGGAAGAAGTTCCCCAAATTCAGTCAGAACTGTAGTGTATGGTCAAGAGGGTCTCTATATTATCATAATATACATTATATTGCCAAAAGTACTGGGACACCTGTCTTTACACACACATGAACTTTAATGACATCCCATTCTTAATACATAGGTTTAATATGGAGTTGTCCCACCCTTTGCAGCTATAAAAACTTAAAATCTTCTGGGAAGGCTGTCCACAAGGATTAGGAGTGTGTATGTGTGAAGTTTTGACCATTCTTCCAGGAGAGTATTTGTGAGGTCAGTCACTGATGTTAGATGAAAAGGCTTGGCTCACAGTCTCCGCTCTAATTCATCCCAAAGGTGTTCTATCGGGTTGAGGTCAGGGCTCTGTGCAGGCCAGTCAAGTTCCTCCACATTAGACTCAATCATCCATGTCCTGTGCTTTGTGCACTGGTGTGCAGTTATGTTGGAATAGGAAGGGGTCATACCCAAACTGTTCCCACAAAGTTGGGATCATGAAATTGTCCAAAATGGCTTTGGATGTTGCTGCATTAAGATTTCCTTTCACTAGAACTAAGGAGCTAAAACCATTCCCTGAAAAACAACCCCACATCATAATCCCCCCTCCATGAAATTATCACTTGGCACAATGCAGTCAGGTAAGTTCCATTCTCCAGGCGACCGCCAAACCCAGACTCGTCCATCAGATGGCCAGACAGAGAAGCATGATTCGTCACTCCAGAGAACAAGTCTCCACTGCTCAAGAGTCCAGTAATGGCATGCTTTACTCCACTACATCCGACGCTTTGCATTACACTCGGTGAAATAAGGCTTGGTTGCAGTTGTTCAGCCATGGAAACCCATTCCATGAAGTTCTCTACGCACTGTTCTTCAGCTAATCTGAAGACCACATGAAGCTTGGAGGTCTGTAGCTGTTGACTCTGCATACTGAGCTACTGAGAGCGACCTATTCTTTTGAAAATGTTTGTAGTAGTAGTCTGCAAGCCTAGGTGCTTGCTTTTACAGTCATACATCTATGGAAGGGATTGGAAAAACTGAATTCATTTATTTGGAGGGCTGCCCCCACACCCACAACCACATGGTTTCTGTAATGCATTCCTCCAATGAGTGAATCCTGTCCTCCAACTCTACTTTCACTAAACACTTCTGGCATTGATACTATCCGGATTGCCGGAAAGACAGTCTACGCTGTACATGCCACAGGAACTACAAAACAGGTGTAGAAGACATGATCATGACTTACATTTTGATTCCAAGTGGCTGTTGGAGGTCGTCGGTGCCCAGGAAGATGGATAATCCATTGGAGTTTGGAGATTTCGAGATTTATTTGTAGAAGAATATTTAACTTGTTCAATTTGCCTTCTGATGACTTTATTCTATCTTTTGATTACTTTATTCTAATTTTTAATTTGGTGAAATCTATAGTTTGAAAGTTTAAGTGCTACCAAACAGTTTGGCTTTTGCAGGAAACACCAGGAACAGCGGAAGTGATGATCACCTAGATCAATTCAATTTACTTATATGACCAGGTCCGGTCAGGTTGGGGAGCATGCACTGGTGCAGCAACCCCCCATGCAGACATTCGGTCCAGAAATGACCATTTTTCTGCTGCAACCAGGTGCTATCATGGGCGTCCCCTTGGACTGGTGTAGCTGCCTGTGTTCTCAGCAATGAGGAGCTTGTGAGTCGGATCACACTCAGGGAATCGCACCACATAGCGATAGTGCCGTAACTGACATTTCCTCACAATGCAGGTAATGTGCCTTATAAGGGACTCCCTGAGCAACCGCTCATTAGTCAAACCAGTGGTACCCAAGGCTTCTCCAAAGACACACAGTACCAAACAAGTCCAGTTTTCATCTCAGGTCACTGGACAGTGTCCATGTCTCGCAGTCATATAGCAAGACAGGAAGCTCCAGGACTAAAGACATGGTCCTATTGCAAAGATATCAGGAGCACCACCACCCCTTTCCAGTGACCTCATGACTCTCCCATGCTCACACAATCCATTTATATAATGCACAATGTTACATTGTCTCAGTGCTTCACAATGCCCCTGGCCAATGACCTCAGAAAGCAAGCCATTGGCAATAGTGACAAGGATAAACTCCCTAGTAGGAAAAAACCTTGGGAGAAACCAGACTCAAAGGGTGAGCCCATCCTCCAGAGGCCAGCTGAGGAAATCCAAAATAAGTCCCAGTTTATAACGTAAAATTGTGTATAATCCAGGTATAAATGCGGAAGGTCCAGCTGATGTCAGGAGAGGCAGGTGAAGAAGCTGCTTCCTTCAGTGGGATGGAGTGATGGTGTGGTCCAGCAGCAACCATGGGAGGATGGCAGATGTGTAGCTGGGCTGGGTGGGCAGCAGACGTAGGTAGTTCAGGTCCAGAGAGTAAAAGTCGAGACTCTCTGGACCTGAATTACGCACCTCTGGCAGGCGGGTAGTGATTTGCCCGCCATCTAGAGCTCCAGGACAGAGAATTGAACAGAGCATTAATACATCTGTGTGACAAATAGAATAAATTATATGAGGTCATTTGTAGTGCAGTAAGGAGATAAGGAGGCCCTGGCAGCTCTAATTAACTAGGTGAGAGAGGTGGGAGGGAACACAGGCATTAGGAATCCCTGAGCGCCAGCACTCCAAAAACACATGAGACACGTGAAGTCAAAGTGACACCACTAAACATCCAGTTTCATCCAAAGCCAATGACAGTGATCCCCAACCAACTCTGCACTGCTGACTATAACCCTTGCTGGGGGTAAGAACTAGGAAGGGTGCGTTTTATCTTGAGTGGAGTGGCAAATCATACAGGACATCAACGCTGGCAAGCTGTTGAAATTCACTCTGGTTCAGATCCCCTCGGGCAGGGTTTATATGCCTCAGTGGGGGCAATCCCATCCATCTAAAGGTAACCCATGTGTTAACTTTGTCACTTGTAACTGCCCACAGTTTTACTGGCCATAATGAAAGCAATTCTACATCTTTATTTCTGACACTGCTTCTTAAATGTTGATTTCTGAATTAAAAGTCCCATCTCCTCTATGGTATGTCTACTCTACAATTAAGTTCTGGTTACTTTTCTAAACCTTCAGCCTCAATGGACAGGAATGGATGGTTGTTGTAGACAGAAGATCTCACTCACAGTGATTGCTTTGTGCTAGTTCAGCCTTACAATAAACCCATACAATTGGAATACTTCAGTCGAGTCATGAGGATGCCTGAGTAGCTAACCTCAGCCGTCAAATGATCCGTTAATGAAATGAAATATGAATTTAGCTACATCTACACTTAGGTGCTTGCAGGAGTACAATGACAGGAAACCTGGCAAAGTTTTTGTAACCATAATAACATGCATATTGTCACATCGAGAAAAGGAGGGGCAACCCAAAATTCAGCCTTGGGTTAAAAACACCATTTATTTGGGACTGGCACAGGCAGGAACCAAAACAAAAGGGACCAAGAGGGGCCACAACAGGTGGAGCAACACAGGGGTAAAGACACTCGCTGACACTACAACTATGAATGGACTAAAGAACACAGTATGATCAGGCTGATTTATACACTGATGACGAGACACAGGGCAGAGACAAGAGTGAGTGGTTGACACATTAAGAGTTTACCAATGATTTTCAACAACTGAGGGAAATATAACATAGCCAAGGCAGGACAAGACAAGGCAGACGGAAACCAGTCATGACACATACTGTGGCATTATTCAGATTGTACATCAACCTTCCTGAAGACCCAAACTTCTCACGATCAGTTACAAATTTGTTCACATGCTAAGATAAACAGTTTGAACGCAAATCTCTCAAAACTTTCATTCATTATTACATGTTCTAAAAATGTACTTATGTATTTTTTGAGCAGTTAAAGAGGGGTTAAACCATCAGCTGTAAATTCAGTGAAGAACAACCAAAAATACACCACTTTGTATAATAACGAAAGCCAAACTATTTGAAACCTCATAGATATTTTTTATTTGAATAATTTACTCAATCTCTGTGTGAGTGGGTGGAATAATTATCATCCTTATAAATTCCATTTTCTTTTTTTATCCGTTACTATTCAGTCTCTGAAGTCTTGACCCACTAAAAGGATGTATCCAAATATTTCTTTTATATAACAATGGGAAACAATTTTTTGCAAGAATTTGGTGGGTTTAGTCTTGTAGTTGGCATAAACAATGTTGGGGCTTTGAGCACAGCTCCTGTCCCTCAAGTTTTTTCTTCTAAATGGTTTATCTTCTAAATAAAATGAAAGCACCATACTGTATACGCAATGTTTTGTACCATTGGAAACACATTCAAAGCTTAATATTAAAGTGTATCCTACTCTGTATGTATTAAACTCAATAATTATACCAACTGAGACAAACTTAGATACTTCCACAAATAAATCTATGCATGAAAATAAAAATCCAAAACATGCCATTCCTTTTTCGTTCTGTTGATACCAATGGATGCCTAAGTCAGACTTTACACTGGCTGAGGCAAATAAAGAAATGTCTATCCCCATGCATAAATAATTCAGAGAATAACTGACAGAGAAAGGGCAGAATGAACAACTAAGATGTTTAAGTAGGCTTATTTTACTACAGGGTCTCCTTAAGACCTTCAGCTAGGTGAAAGTAAAAGAAATAGACTCAGTTCATCCACAAGGATACACTGACAATTAAGGCAGGGGGTGCACATAATCAGTCAGGGCATTAGAAAAGATATCCAAGATGAATAGTAACTTCTCTTAAAAAATGTATTGTATTTGAATAAGACCATTGGTACAGCAAACAAGCTAAAATGGCACAAATAGTACTTGCTCTGAAATCATTATAATCAAGGTATAAATATTATTAGTCACTACACCAAGAGGGCTGCAATAGTATTGCACAATTACCTCACATCACCATCTTGGTGCATGGTCAGTCATGGTAACGGAGTACTCCAAGCACATGAATGCATGCAAGTCAAGCAGGACTTTATTGTCACACCAATCATATTCAGTACACTGCATACAGTGCCACAAACTAATGTTAAATAAAAGCAAAATAAAACAAAAGCAAACTACACAAAGAGAAAAAAGATATTATTTGATCTGTCCCATACACAATTAAAACAAAATGACTGCGACCCACCCACTATCATTTATGAGGACATTGTTAATTGTCTGGGATTTGAAACATCACGCATATCAAAAGTGACTTTTATTTATTTCTCTCTGAGTACAAAGACTGCAGAGGAAAAAACATGAATATTGAAATATTTCAATATATTCATTGGTAATTACAACTGTAAATCTAATAAACATTATACTTCACTGTTTTCATCATGAAATGCTAACGTAAAGCATCTGTGTTGCTCTGTGCTGTAATGTTAACATTACACTGCTGTGCCTGTTGTCATTGTTAATACCACAAATCTAGACTGATCACATATAAGTGAATGTGTTTTAAGGGTAAATTGCTGATTGATTTGTTTTATCCCTAAATGTCTGGTTTCTCTTTTTGCATTCTTCTCTTGACATACTTCAAACTGCTGCATCCCATGTTCACAGCTGGTGCCCCGTCAATGATGCCTGCTATACGTAGTGGCTGGTTTGCCTACTGTGGAAGTATAAGAATGGTTTTTAAGACGTTTCCACATCATACTTTTAAAACCAAACAATTTTATGTCATCAGCTCTCATAAATTATGCGGCACAAAAAGTCATAAAATGACATATTCATGTTAAGTTACATCAGTCACCACAAACATAAACAGAATGGGGATCACAAGAATTAGTAGTTTGCATAGCTGATGTTCACCAGTTAAATATGATCAGTACTGATATCTACAGGAATAAACACACAGAAAGACAAATTAGAAACACAGCTTTTGCATTATTCTTACCATAGACAAAGTGATCTTTACAATCTTTGCCACTCTTCTGAGTATGCGCTGTTCTTGAGATGTTGTGTAACTAATGTCTGCAAGGCTGGCTGGATAAAACACTCTCTCCTCCGTTAATAGGTTTTTTTTTTTTTAATTTTGGGAATCCTAAAGGGTCCTTTATATTTCTTGCAAACATTTCTGCGCTTGTAGCCGACAACAGTACGCCCAAACATAATGATTGTGGCAAAAGAGCACGGACTGTACACATGGAGTACCGCATCAGACAGTAATCTATGCACCAATATGGCCTTTGCTTTGCGTGGATGGTAAAGTGTGATGTTATGTACAACCCTCCTACTGGCAACAAGGACACCTACACATACTTCAGCCATAAATGCACATAACTGCATTAATCAATTTTCTGGCTAAAGCAAATGGAAAACCTTCAGATTTTTTCCACAACCTATTTAGATTTTTTTTTTATAGATGTTAGCCTACAGAAGACACAATTTTGACACTTGATTTTCAGATGGAGTTGACACCACCATATCCAGATGTAAAACCAAAACCTTGGTAGATGTCAAAAACAACTGCTAGATACTGAAATTGTAATGAGGATGGTAGCAAACTGCCCATTGGCTATTGAGATGCAAACAGAATTCAATCTAAGAAAAAAGTGCAGTAGAAAATCTACTGCAACTAACCAACTCTCGACATGACAACACACTCAAAATGTGGTCCTAAATATGAAAAAGGACGATTCAAAATAGTTTATTCTGTTTATTATTAACAAATCCCTCAGGAAAAAAAATCTACTAAAACTTTAAAGAGAACTTGTTTAAACTGGTTAAACGCTGACTCAGAATTGGATGTAAAGGTATTCCTGGTTAAGCAAAAGAGTACAGGTACTGTACATGTACACAGTATTTTTCATACAAATTATCTGCTGATTACTATGCTTATCCCTCCAACAATGGATTGACAACAATATAGGCTAGACAAGTAATATCAATGCTCTTACAGTGCATACTCCCAGTTCTCACATTATTCTTATGGGTTAACTTTTCCCAAGTCATTTAACATTTTCGGGTCCATAATCCCAACCAATTGTTACTATATACATAAACACTATTTACATTCTGTTTTACATACAAGATTTAACTAGAAAATCAAAATAACCCAGAAGTCTGAAAGATCGCGCAATATTCTGCCCATACAAAATTAAAACATGGAGTATACATATGCATATACAAACAGTAAGTAGAAATACTGAACACAATTTCTTCTGTACAAACTATTATACTGGGAATACTGGAAAAATATTAAAAGGAAATATTTAAAAAAATTATACAGCAAACTGTGCAGCCCAGTCAATTCTAGTAAATACAGAACGGAATTAACATTTACATAATACTTAATCCACTTATATACTATTCAGTACTTAAGTTCGAGAGTACAAACTCTACATATTAGAGCAAGATATTTAAAGTCACATAAGTACACCTGATAACACATTCTGAAATATTAAAAATGTGTTGAAACTGCTGTGAGAAAGTAAATACAAGAAACTCTATAAAACAAATTCATTTCAAACTACAGCATAAAGAGATTAGGTGACAATGCACACACTGACCAAAATGAGCTTTTAATATTTACAATTCACTGCAAGCATACATTTTTGTAATTACAATAGCCAGGATTTACCATTTTAAATGTACACATGCACAAACTATTTACATTCATGAATAAACAACCCTCTACATTAAACACTTAAACCTCCAACTCTGGAAAGTACACAGGGTGGAGGGAGTCTAAATAACTGCAGATCTGATAATATATTTAACTGAGGAAAAAATGCCTTCCAGAATAGTAATACTTAATAGATAAAAATATCTTAAGTGGAAACAGCAATGAGACAGTTTTCATACTTTGAATTAATTACAAGAACATAGCAATAACATCTCCTCTTCCAGTTACAGGTTATGCAGTGAAGGAACTGGAAGTGTTGGACACAGGAGCAGATAAAGATGACTGTGGTAATGCATGCGTGCTCTGATGCTCTTCCAGGAGGTGGAAAAAAGCGAATGCTTTGTCACACTCTGTACACTCATACACAACCTGCCCAACATGCGATTCTTGATGCTGCCGCAGATGTGCCAGCTGACCAAAAGATTTGTAGCACATGTCACAACGAAAATCCCCCCTAGTGTCCTCCAGCTCTTTACAGTGAGATTTTGTGTGTCGTGACAGATCTTGAGATGTTACAAAACATTTTTGACACACCGGACACCGGTGCCGCCGGGTTTCATCATGCAAACCCTGATGAATCAAATAGGCCTTTGCATCACCAAATGACTGAGGACACAGCTTGCAACGATACAGGCGCTGATGAATCAGCTCATGCTTCTTGAGGTACCTTTTCTTTGCAAAGAACTTGCCACATGAAAGGCACTTAAAGGGACGGTTAATAGTGTGTTGCTGCTGATGTTTCTGGAGGCAATCCTTGGAAGTAAACCTTTTGTCACAAACTGGGCAATTAAAAAAGTCTTCCCCTACATCCACCTCACTGTCATCATCTTCTGTAGCTTGGGATACAGCAACTGGAGCAGTTTTCCGTACAGAAGACGAAGATGGCAAACAGTATTCACTCTCCTTATCTAGATGTTTTCTGCCTGTACAGAGGTGATGCCGGAAGGTATTACTGCCCAGAAAACTATTACCACATTCTGTGCACTCATACTGCACAGAGGTAGTTAGATGACATTCATGTTCTAAAAGGCTGCTTTTGCTTGCAAACATACTTCCACAAATCTCACATGCAAATGTATTGTCTGCATGAATTGAAAGGTGGCTTGCTAAATCTATGGCATGGAGAAATTGGGATGGGCAGATGGGGCAGTGGAAGATATTTTCTGAGTTATTCCCAGCATCTGTTGAATTGGTTGTGTGGAGAGCATTTGTGGACTCCTCAGTACCATGTACTTTTAAATGGTTTAGAAACTGATGACGGTATCTGAAACAAACGTTGCATTGATTACATTTGTAGCTGGAGGGTCTTGAGATTTGGTGACTGAGTTGATGCTTTTTGAGGTGAGATCCATGACGAAAATGCTGGTTACATTCAGGGCAAGAGTAAGGCCGTTCTCTGCCTGCATGGCAACCGTGTTCTGAGAGTTGTTCTGTATTCTGAAAGCGCTTGCAACAAACACCACAGTGATATTTCAGCCGATCTGTATTAGAGATATGAGATGACTGCAGTGATATATTGGTTGGTGGCAGCAGGGGAGGAAGACTTTCATCTTGATCTGTATGGCTCATGCGATGCTGAGCACGGCTAAGTTTACAAGAAAACGTTTGATCACAGAGGTCACAGGGGAAGTTGTCATCACGATGAGTAGCCATGTGTTCTGCCAACTGTGTGGGACCAGTGAAGCTGAGCTGGCACTTTGGGCAGCGGTACGGTCGGCTTTTTCCATGAGTGTGCTTATGCTTACGTAAAGCAAAGAATGAAACGAAGCCGCGGCCACATGTTTGGCACTGAAACTCAGATTTGTGGCTTCTCTGGTGTTGTTGCAGGTGAGCAAGCTGGAAAAAACATCTTCCACACTCTGCACACTCATATGGTTTCTCACCAAGGTGACAACGTTGATGATCCTCTAGGTTTTCTGATGTGGGAAAGGTTTTTCCACACACATGACAGGGGAAATAAGGTGCAGAGTCAGAATCATCACTATTGTCTCCATCTTCATTGTGTGAATAATTCTTTCCTTCAAGATTCACAACCATACTACATTTTTGCTTTAAGAATAGCTTTTGTTTCAGTTGAGTTTCTATACCAAACCCTACATTATGACGTTTGCAGTGTTTTTGATATGAACTTCTCTGAGAAAAGGACCTGTCACAAACCTGACAGGTATAAGCGCATGTATCTTTGGGAAGTTCATGGTGTACAGCAGAGGTGTGTCTTTTTAAAGACTGACTTGACCAAAACCTTGAGTTGCAGAGTGTACAAGTGAACGGTCGATTGGGGTCATGGCAACTTCTATGGACTTCCAAATCTGAAGGATACCGAAAAGATTTTGGACATTCTGGACATAGATATGGTGTCTTTTTGGAGTGTTGCATTTTCAAATGTCTGTATAAGACAGTTGACTGATTAAATACCCTTCCACATAACTTGCAAACATGTCCTTGTTTTTGTTCTCTCTCCTGGCGACTATGGCCTTCCAAATGGCTGATAAGTAAAAGTCCATCAGTAAAACTCTGATCACATTCTGAACATTGATATTTATCAGTAATACTCGTTCCAGAAGAATTCTGCTTGTCCTGGGTATCAAATGAAACCTGTTGACACCGTTGATCTTTGTTATCCTCCTTGCAGGAAAACTTAGTTTGTAGTACCCCTGTCCCTGTAGCTTTGGACCCACTGTTAAACACCAAAACAGTATTCTTGGCGTTGTAATTCAATTCAAATGGATGGGATGTCTCTGTATGTGACTCTCTTGCTACCACTTGAAAGCGGCACTTTCTTTGGTGTTTTCGCAGTAAGCTCTTACTCCAAAAGCCTTTTTTGCATCTTGGACACATAAATGGAATTTGGCCTGCATGCATACGAAGATGCATGCCGAGTCCACTGGTATTACAAAATTCTAAGTTGCAGTGTGGACAAACAAATGGTTTCTTATGAATTGCAATTGGAAGTTGAGTACACAATTGATCAGAATTCTTTAATTGGTTCTCTTCATAACCTTCATCAACTGGCTCCTCTTTGACATCCATGCTAAATAACTGTTGCTTGACTGGTAATGTTGATGTAAGTTTCTGAGAAGTATTTCCCCTATGCACAGCAAGGAAATGATGCTGTAGCTGTGAGAACAGCAAGAACCGTTCACTGCAGTTAGCACAAGAAAAGCCCTTGTTTTCTGATGAGATACTGGGACATACAGGTTTTTCTAAGTAGCAGTCCAGTAACTTTGGAGTGACCATACAAGCCTTCATGTGATTTTGGAGTTGATCTAGAGAGATAAAAATTTCACCACATTTGTCACAGAGCATTTGTCTCTCTTGTTTCTCTGAGCCAACTTTACACTTAATCAAATGGCGCTTCAAATAGTCACGCCGGATGAAGCGTTCGCCACAGCTGGCACAGCCGAAAGGTTTTTCTCCTGTGTGCAGGCGGGTATGGACTTTCAGTTGTTCTTGGTTTTTGAAGCGACGGGGACAGAAAGTGCACAGGAACTTATGCTTGTCTGGGTACTGCCTTTGTATCTTCATGAGAAATTCAGATGTCTCCCTGCAAGGCTGAGTAATGCCACTCTCCTGTACAGCATGGAAGCTACTGCTTTCATGTTGAGAACTCTTTGTTTTAGAGGTGAAAGAAAATAGCCGTCCCTTACACTTCATATTGTGTTTTTTCAAAGAACATTCATGAGAGAATGAACTACCACAGCGACTACAGCTGAAAGGCTTTACTGTTATATGTTGCAAGGTTACATGCCGACTTAAATTTGCATGGGTGGTGAAACATTTGCTACAAGTTTGACAGTGAAATTTTTGCGCCTCTGTTGGTTTCTCCATTTTGTTTTTCCAACCCTTCCCCAGGTCATCTAGACTAATCTTGACAATTCGAACTTCAGGTCTCACCTTCTTGCCAGTACAAGAATCCTCATGCCGTCTTAATGTATCATAACGAGAGAAGCAGCTTTCACAAGATTTGCAATGGTAAGGGTTGACCTCAGTGTGTGTTAAAATATGACGTCTTAGATTTCCAGTGCGCATAAAACTCTTCGAACAGAATTTGCAGTTGTATTCTTCACTGTCTCCTTCAGTTAGCGGTTCACTTGTTTGTTTGCAAGAAGTATCAGATGACATATGCATGCTGTTTACAACCTTTATGCTATCCCTTGATCGCCTGTACCTATAAGTACCATTACAGAAAGCCTCATGCTGAAGATAGCGGCTGTGACTGGCATATCTATGACCACAATGCATACATGCATGGGGTTTGTTCCTTGCATGAACCACAAGGTGTCTAAGGAGGTAACTTCGATACCTAAAGACTTTAGAACAGTGTGGACAGCGGTGCTTCAATTTGTCTGTGCTCCTTGTACCTATGCCCTTAGCAGTACATTTCCTTTCATGGACAATTTGATTTGATTTTCTGTTAAAGGTCTGTCCACACTTCCCACAAGCAATCAAATGACTGTTAGATGCATCTGCATATGTGGTAGCTGAAGGGTCACACATTTTCTCATGAGACACTAACCTTAGTTTTTTGTAACATTTACCACATTTGGAGCAAGGAAAAACCATCTTAAGGATGTGATTTTTGTGGTGCTTTGATAAACTACAGGGCCAGAAAAACGTTTGCGGGCAGTATTTGCAGGTGTACTTTTTCTTACTGTTGGAGGAAAGAGGATCATCCTGCTTATCAATCTGGTTTGTTTCAACAGTTGAACATTTCTCTTTGTGGGTTTTAAGGCCTTCATAACGTGCAAAGCACATTCTACAGGTGTCACAACGATATGGCTTTTCCCCAGTATGTAGGCGAAGGTGTCGAACTAAAGCAGTACGCCCAGAGAAATGTCTTTTGCAGAAAGGGCACTGATTTTTAGAAGACTTTGACATGTGAGTTAAGCAGTGCCTATTCAGTGTTAAGGCACTGTCAAAAGCCTCTTGACAGAGTGAGCACTGAAACTCACCAAGGCTGCCTTCATGCTGTGGTTCTGGTGGCGGCAGCGGCGGAGAAGAAAATTCTGGGACTTTCGATGGTTTTTTGTTATGCTTAGACACATGTCGGAGAAGAAAAGCAGGATATTTGAACTGCAATGGGCAATCAGGGCACTGTAGCATACCCTTATTTATATGGCTTTGTCTGTGTTTTATTAGATCTCTAATTGTAGGAACAATCTTCTTGCAAACAGTGCACTGTATTCTTCTTTGGTGTACCTTTTTATGAGCTATGAGGTGTGAGCTTCGCAAAAAGCGCTTTCCACATTCTAAGCAACGATAAGGTCTTTCACCTTTATGCAGCCTTTCATGTTTTGAGAGAGTGGCAGAGGTGCGGAATTGTTTTCCACAATAATGACATGAGAAGGGAAGGCTGCCAGAATTATCATTTTCATTGCGGACTTTGGACCTTGGATTAATAGTTTCAGTGTCTGAAAGAACAGGGTGAGAGTTCTGCTGCCTGAATGGCTTTCCAGTCTTCTCAAACGGCTTGTGTTTCCTCATGTGTTTATATTTACCAGACGTATGAGCAAATGTTGCTGGGCAAAAACTGCACTTGTGGCGCAACCTCTCAGCCTGCCGAGATTGTGTCAGTGGCCGTTGTTGCTTTTGAAGCAACCCTTTTTTCTGTTCTTGGATTTCCCGTCTCATCTTCAAACTCTCTCGGCGAATATACTCTTTCATGCAAACCATCTTTATATGTCTGCTGCGATTAGAGGAATTAGAAAAAGTACTTTTGCAAAAAGCACACTTGTACAAATTACCTTTTTTACCCTTGCCTTGCTGTGAATATTCTTTAAGACACTGCAACCGCATATGACGGAAACGGTTGAAGGAATATTTAAATAGACGTGGACAAAGGGGGCACTTGTACTGCCCTCGAGCATTTTTAATCTGTTTTGTAATTGTAGATTGAAGCGTACCATTTTCATGTTTACAGGCATTCTTCTTATGCCTGCTTAGATTGCTACCATGTTTGAAGGTTTTGTGGCACTTAAGGCATTTAAAGTGCCTTTCATCAGTTAATCCAAGTTGGAAATTCTTTTCAAAAACATCAGAATTATTCTTGCTTGTTGGACAACTGCCCTTGCGAAAGTCCACCAACTTGACATAGCATGGAGGTAGCTGACTGCCCATGTCATCTGATGGAAGCTGGTACACTTTGACAGGAGTGTAGAATTTTTGGTGCTTTACTTTTTTATCATGAATTTTCAATGGTGGATGGGGACACCGAGCCAATCGCTTGTGTCGGTTCAGACTTGCTGACTGAGCAAAGTAAACACCACATTTTTCACACTTGAATGGTGTAATGCCAGTATGTTTCCGTTCATGCTTGTAATAGTCAGAGAGTCTGGTGAAAGTCAGGTCACAGTACTTGCATGTGCGTGACATGCGGTAACTTCCTTTCTTAAGTTTGTTTACAGTATTTATCTGTCGTGCACAAAAGTGTTTCTTAGCTTGTTCAAGGTCAGTAAAATAGCAGTTGCAAGTCTGGCAAAAATGAAAATTGTATTTAGAGTGAGCAACATGGTGATGTTCTATGAGGCATGACAAACTTGGTGATGGATCTTGGCATTCAGCACAGTGGTACCCCTTCTTTTCTGTAACATATTGCCTTGCAGTCTTCAGCAGCACAACGGGATGTAAGAGTTTCTTTAAATGTTGAGAAGTATCAAAATGAGTCAACACTTGGGTGGTGGAGGAATCAGCAGCCACAACAAGCAAAGCAGAATTTTCATTATTCAAGGGAAAAACAGGTCTGTGCACACTTTTAGACAACACAGAAGCCTGTTTTTCAGAAGATACCAATATATCATTATCTTTCCAGGAACTTGGTACGATGTTATCAGTAGAGTTAGTATTGGAGTCAGGCAAACTTGTTAGTAAAAGATCTCTGGAAATATCACTGCAAGAATGATCAATTTTAGTGTATGTATCAATACACTTCTGATTTTCAAAAACAGATGCACAGGTATCAGATGCCTGTGAATTTAAACTGTCCCCTTTTAAACTGCTACTCTGAGAAGATGTAGCCATTACCTTGTTTGAGTCAGTAACACGTGGAATATAATGGCACACAGTCATAGGTAATTCTTGACTACCACTTGCTGTGTACGTTTCCTCAGGCTTCCTTGTAGGAACAGTCTCTAAACCAATTTGCACAACGGCAGAAGGACCACCATGTGATTCTCCCTGTATGGTATGTACACTGTCTTCGTGGGATACCTTTCCACCATTCTGACTCTCTTTTTCAAGGCTAGACTCATTTGCAACACTGTGAAAGTTATTTAAGCCTAAGCAGCGCTGAAGGAATTCAAAGCTGCTACAGTGTTGATCCTCACCTTTGCTAGTACCAAGCAACTCACCAGGATTTTCTTTCTGGCTGCCTTTCTGCTGTTGGTCACATTGTTCCTGGATTCCCATTTTTGAACTGACAGAGCCATCTCCACAAGGTGCAAGCACTTGATCTATGGCCTCCATTTCATAAGCAACAGTACTATCATTTAAGTTCCTGCAGGTATCAGAATCATGTAGATTGCTGGAATCTCTACTGGCAAAAAAGCAACCTTTACATTGATGTGTTTCACATGTATTAATATCACTCCTACCCTTTTGTAGATGCAAGCAGTCATACTTTTGATCCACAAACATCTGTTCTCTCTGGTTCTTATCCTTGGCTTCTTGAATTTTCAAATCAGAGGTACTACCGCAACTTTCATCTTTGCAGGTACTACCAGGGTGGTTAGGTCCATTTTGACAGTTGGGTTCTACCGATCCAAAAGAGTTAGAGAATTCCAAAAATTCAAGTTTCCAGGTGTTTTCACTTCCTTGAAGGTCATTGCCAATGTTTAATTCAGTGCAAGTAGTAACATCTCCAACATCAGGCTCTGAACAGCTGCTAACATCAGAGTATTGATCAAAAATAGTGGAGTTCATCAAATAATTGCATTTGCCTTGGGAGTCTGCATTTGCTTCAGTCACTCCATGGAAAATACTTAAGCACTGTGTTTCATTAGCTGTAACATTTGCAGCATTTGGAAGTTCCAGCCTCCCCACCCCATCTGGCTGCTGATGCGGACAAAGCTGTAGCGATTTCTCTTCTCCATGACACCTTTGGTGAGGTGGTTGTTGCCTAGGGGAGTCCGGTGTTGTGTTTACATTTGTATTTTCTTCGATTTGTAATTCATTCTCGACGTGAGGAGTCTCTTGCACAGTAACACTTTTAGAGGGAGACACCAAGTTTCTCTCCAGATTTATGGGAATTTCTGCAGACCCAGTGTCTATCATTAGCTGGGTATCGCAGCATGTGTTTTGTCCATGTGCCATACCAATTTTTGGAAACCAAAGTTGGTGATTAGTTCCCTTGTTCCCAAACCCTATTAAAAAAAAAGAAAAAAAACCTTAAGGAGCACATTTATTAAATGAAATAGTCTTGAGACATGCAGATTCATTGACAAACTATATCTCTGGAAGGTCCAACACAGCATGCGTGAAATCTTGGGCATGCCAACCCACTGCGGGTTGGGAATAGCAAGACTGAGTTAAACATTTTCCCAGACAAGTATGGGAGAAACTCGCCTCACAGTAACTTCATACAAATCGGACTAAATGGAGTACATTAGCTGCCCAGAAATCTGTGATAGGTCTATAGAGTAAATCAAAGGTTCACATGCAGATAAACAATAACAGCAAAGTCCAATTCAGTTCACGATATCAACAGTCAGTCACCCCATGTTATATTCTTGGACAAGGAGCAACCTCATAAAAATTGTCGCTATGTCCTATTAAAAAAATTTGCTAAAAACTTGAGGGTGTTCTTCCCAAAGTTCAAGTTTTGGTTGAGCTAATTTTCATCATTATGCTGAAGGATTACTGCATTAGTTTATGGAAAATTTCTTCAGTTAAATTCTAAATGGTTCAGGCACACAGCCATGAAGCATTTGCATGTTAAAGTTCTCCAAGACTTGGGTTAAATCTACAACTACATACCTTCATGCTTCAGTTTGCAAACTGCTTTACATTTTGATGGGCAAATTCAACTGAATCCAGGTCAAATATTAAACTAGTGATTACAGACCAATGATCTTGTGATCACGTGGCCATTTGGTTGACTTCACATGTTTTTTGGAATCATTGCCCACTGAAAGGCTGATATGGCTCTTCAGAAACAAATTTTTTAAATAAAATGGTATACTTGAAGGAATCAAAATCCTGAAGTCTTAAGAGATAGAGGACCCATGGAACAGCTGAACAAAAAAGCAACATCCAAAAATGCAGCAGTCATATTTGGTTGCACATTGGTGCACATTCGATTTAACAAACTAGAACTAGACAATTTATTTCTTAAATACAAATATTTCAACAGTACATCCAAAGCATTTCAGCAATTCTTATACTGTACAGTTACATATGAAAAGCCCCAAACATATTAACAATAGACACTGAATTCGTTTAGATTCAGTGAGTACTTCAGAAATTCTCTTGAAGTTTATCTTTAGAGCATTCACTAGTCAGTGAAGGAGGAAAAAAAATAAGCAAAGCATAAACAAAATCTTTGAAGTGGAAAACATTGCTTATTCAGATATGAACCAAACCCCTTTGATTGAATCCTAATTAGTTGAGCTAGAAGCAGAGCCAAGTGGTACAGCATGTCATGAACATACAAGAAACTGACCTACCAGAAGGGTCCACAGGAATCCAAATCAATAGTGAAGGACTGCATTCACTTTCAACATAAAAGGGCTCATGGGTTTCTCACTCCAGCAATTGGGTCAACCTCTCTCACAGAGTAGATTCCTTGCATACTTCCTGCGAAACCCAAGTTGACTATACCCCGACCAAACTGGATAACTCAAAAGGTTCTCAGTTTTTGTTTTAGATGAATTTGTCACCTGCAGTATGGAGAAGGGGAAAAAAACAGCAGAGGGTAAGAAAAGAATCATATACGGAACCTTCACATCTACATGTGGATTCTAGCAAACCACATCATTTGTGGTAACATTTGAATTAATAAGTATTTGCTTTGAGCACCCATGTAAATATTCAAATTTGTCCTTGAAATTCATCAAAAGGAATCACTGTAGCAGACTACTCCAAAATGTACAATTTTTATAGAGTGCATGCACCCATATTTCAGCTTTTTTTTTTTTAAAAAAAAAAAAAAAAAAAAAAAAACACGAAATCAAGATATATGCCTCTCTGTCCATACCAATATATTGAATACCCATCCATTTTCTGTAACCGCTTATCCAATACAGCGTTGCAGGGGGTCTATCCCGGATGCTACAGATGCAAGGCAGAAACAACCCAGGGGAGTCAAACCATCATAGTAAAATGGTTCATTTGTAAGAAAAATAAAAATAAACACCTTGGATGCATAAGTAAGGATGCTCAACATAATTTGGGTTATAATGCAGAATTATTGGACACGTGAGACTCTCTGGGGAAAAGTAGTTGATCCAGCTAATGTAATACAATGCAGAAGAACTGTTATAATTGAGAAATGAGATCGCATAGAGGTGTGAATTGAGATCACATTTTCATGATTAATTGTGCAGCCCTACAGTGATGCCAACTGCTGTCCACGATTGGCTGCCATAATGCAACGCCGTGGGGTTGATTAGCGCAACATTTCTCAAACTTATTTGTCCTGAGGACCAGTCATGGCAGGCTTTGGGGCTGCAGGGCCCTGCGTAAACGACCACCCCCAACATTTCAAAGATATCTATCTATAGTAATAAGAAGTCTAACAACAATAATAGTAATACTATTTATTAATAATAAAATAAAATAATAATAATAATAATAATAATAATAATAATGATACCTGACCTGGTCTGACTGAATTTTGATTGGTGCAGAAGCGAGGCTCCACGGATAGTTTGAGAAACGCTGGATTAGCGGAACTATATGCAGTTACTGGCAGGCTATGCACCTCGCACATCTGAAAATAGTCTAAATTAATGCGAACTCATTATTGTTAACAGTAAATTTTGGAAGCATGTAATGTTTGCAAACTAACCCAGTTCTTTTAATGTTGCAAATTTTAGGTTTATAATATAACAACATAGATTTGACAAATGATTTCTTGCGTGAACGTGAGAGTCGAAAACTGCGAGTTTTGGCAACCCTGGCAATGCATATGTTTAGCGTGTATCCCTGAGTGTCATGTAAATCGCTGGCTTCCTGATAGTGGTCATTAATAAAAAGGTTGTCATATCACATATTAATATGGCTTGTCTTTCCTCTGCAATATGTTTTTAACCTCTTCATGTGGGCCTGTTGCACTAAAAACATTCTGTGCCCTCAAGGGTTGTGAAGCTGGTAATATTCTTTATATACACCCCCCCAAAAAAATATATATTTGTTTTTCGGAAAGTTTGGCATTTAATACACTTATTGTAATCCTGTGGTTGCTGATTAACTTATTATATGTTTTTGTATATAAAGGCAAGATTTGGTATTCCAAAAACAGTTGCTATAAAAAGGTGTGGAGGGGTCATTTTATAGTTGGAGTTCAGGCCAATACATTACCCAAGGAGAAAATAAAAACATCACCCTTAAATTGAATTGCATAAAACAGCCAGTTCTGTTAGGTGGGGGTCAGATGCATTTGACCTTAATGTCCTACAAGTATTACTAACACTACACAGCCAGCATTAAGAAGCAAAAGACAAAATTCAAAACCGATGAGTTATTTATGCAATGCTTAGCAGTCATATTTTACAGTTTTTATAAATATGCAACTCCCTTTGACTTCTTGTTTAGATGTCTTGATTCCAAAAGCATGATTATTTTTTTATGGAGTTAACTTTACCACCTGAAGCAGCTTGACCACCCAGTGCATGCAGGGTAAGGGTCCATCAAAAAGATGTGCTTACATTTGTGCTTCACCTGTTCCCAACACACAATTTAGCCCACATATATAAATGAAAATAATAAACAATAACAATAAATAATAATATTAATACTGAGTATAATAATAATGAACCCAAGTAATATGTATGTTTAGTATGCGAGCCTCACCAGAACCATAACCATGCCAATATGGTCCTACTTATTAGCAAGGCTGAAAGCATAACCAAAAACTGAACTGGTTGCCGCATATAATTTGTTAAAATGCATAGACATACTGGACATGGATTTGCTGAAGGAAATGGGTATATTCTATATTTTATTTATCATTAGTTGTATCGCATACTGCAATGTATTGATACATTCATGAGAACTCTGAACTTCAATTTCCAATCTAATGCAAATTCCGCTTGCATTTGATGCTTGCATAACACGGCGATTCTCACAGATGTGAAAGAAAATTACGAAATTAGCACACAGTAATACATGATGTACACTGTGTGTACAATAAATAAGCATCTCTTTGGTTTCATGTTATTGTTGCTGTAACTAGTCTCTCCTCACGGAACAGCTCGGTTCCTGTATGCCAGTGCAAAAGCATCATTAGACTGCCTATCGCAAGAGGTGCCCTTCTCTCAGGACTTAATTGCATATTCAACAATTCAAACTTCCATAATATAGGCCTACTATATATATATATATATATATAGGCATTGTGTTAAATTTCCATAAAACTCCACGTCAGGGTTTAAAATTTTCTAAGCTAGAAAGAGGACATTTCAGTATACAGAACTTCGTCCTGGTAAACAATGCCAAGACACAAATAATTTTATTGATTATTCTGACGTCAAATTTTAAGCAGAATCTGGATGGCTTCCTGGGTACTACAGATAACCCAAACAACTAGGAGAGATTACGGGACTTTTTATGCCATTGGAAAACCAATGCCTTCAAGTACCGTACTTTTGGTACTTTCTCGAAGTGTCAAAAATACGGTACCTAGTGCACCAGAAAAGCACCCATAATGGTAAACCTACCACTAGGGCTCTCACAATATAATCAGAATCACATGGCACATGCTCAATAATCACCAGGGCTTAGAATACCAGAATTTGCAGGTCCACCACTGGCACCCTGTGCTTTTTACAAATGAGAGCAGGTTCACCCTGAGCACTGGACAGACGTAAAAGGGTCTGGAGAAGCCGTGGAGAACAATGTTGCCTGCCTGCAACATTGTTCAGCATGACCAGTTTGGTGGTGGGTCAGTGATGGTCTGGGGAAGCATATCCATGAAGGGACGCACAGACCCCTACAGGCTAGACAACGGCACCTTGACTGCCATTAGGTATCGGGATAAAATCCTAGGACCCAGTGTCAGCCCATATGCTGGTGCAGTGGGTCTTGTGTTCCTCCTGGTGTACGGCAATGTGAACAAAATGACACTCAAAGTGTCAAATCCATCATTTAAAAAAAAGGCATGATACAATTACTATAAATTTATTATCAATATTAATATTCTTATTACAGAAATACAATACACAGTAATTATTAGCTTTACATAACTATCATCAAAATATTTTTACATTTATTAGATCACGTAATACATATTTTATACACAATGAGACTATACTATACAAGCCCAACTTGCAGGTTTTAAAAGCAAATCTTATTCACTGCTGGACAAGTTGGAAGCCACTGTTAGATGAAATGGAAGCCTTTGTAGTTAGGCTAAAAACAGCAAGAACATACAACAGATCCCTCCACTTTGCAAATTTTATCATTGGAGAGGCAGTTTGCATGGGTCTCTTACTTCATCAAACTGAAAGTCAAATCCCACAGTGCTCTACTACAGAATGTCAAATTTTCCAATGCAATCATGTCAGTTAATTCAGTAGTCATGTCTGTGTCTCTGGTGCTACTAAATTTTCATATTGATAAAGTTTAAATATTACCTGTCAATATCGGCTAAAACTGTAACATCAGATAAATAACAAAATCTTGATTTTTAAACAATATTAATCAATATATTGCACATATCTATCACCAAATAATAATTTTAAAAGCTACAATAAATAAATGACAATAAGATTAAAAACTCAGTGGCTATTCTACATCAGATCACAAGAATGCTCCCTCAAAAAATTCAATGGTATTCTTAAAAATATAAAATCAATGTTTTGTAACAGTGCTAGAGCACAAAACACTTTGTATCTAAATCACATAAAAATGACCTGACAATTTTTAGAGCTAATAAGGATGATATCTTGACAAAGATCTTAAACTATTTTTATTAATTGCATATCTAGTGCAAAAGTGCAGCTACTCTATGAAGCACGGGCAATAAACCAGGGGACACCTTACATGGGATGCCAATCCATCACGTCAAATTAGCACACAGTAAACACAACTTAGATAGAGATACACTCAAACTACACTTCTGGATCAGGGGGAGAAGAGCATGCAAACTCCACCAATACAGGACTTAAAACTGAAGACGTGAAGCCGTTATATATATTTTTTGTAGGACCCCCAAGGGCTTCTAGTTATAACATAATGCCAGTCTTCCCAGAATCCCCCAAAGGGTCCTCCAATTTTAGAGTTCTTATTTGGACAAGTTTTGTTAATATTCATCATATTAAAATACTATAATCAAATTTTACTGCATAACACTGTATATGTATTTCATGTAGAAAGAAGCTGACATTTTCCACTGTCCTCTATTAATGAGTACGGAAGGTGAAGCAAATGCAAGTGACAACACTGGAAAGTTTTTCCTCAAAGTTGAGGGAACAGCAATATAGGAACTACTAAATTGCAGTTAAATAATATTCAGACAATACACATAACATTTTGGTGATTCTTGCTGACAGTAAATTGCATTCAAGATTGTTTTTCTACAGTCTGTGTAATACAAATTATGTGGGGGTGGGGAGTTGCACATGTGAATTCCAAGTGGAAAGAATATGAAAATGTCTTGGCTTGTGAAACCAACAGTACCATGACAGGTACTGCTACCTTTCTGAATTTCCTCCAAGTTTGGTATAAATATTGTGAATTTTTTAAACATCAGAACTGATCATTAGATGCTTCCCACCCACTTGTACTTCCCTTCAACCATTTCTAATTTCCATAAATCTCTTTTTAAAAGTTAGTGTCCATATCCATAATTAAATTTAGTCCAGTGCTTTCAGAAAAAATACAATTACTGCACTAATAAAATCTAGTGTATAAATATAAAAAATGTTTACTAGCAAACAAAAGCCCTACAAACATTCATAGATATCAACTTTGTTGCATGTCAAGTAATTCAAAGCGGAATTGAAATTTATACTTTGTTTACAATATTACACAAGGCCATTACCTCAATTATATACTCTTAAACTTGTGAACTATCACAACAGTCTCCACAGGTGATGCATATGCATTTAATGTCATATAAAAAAAATTTTGCCATGTGAATTGACTGAAGCAGCTTATAATATACCCGTTCTCAAAAAGATCAAATTCGGTGTTAATCGAGCAACAATAAGTTTACCACCTTCCTAAAAATGGGATTCGATGCACGGGGTAATATGTACACACACAGAGACAGACACACGCACGCACACACAATATTATATCTATCTATCTATCTATCTACACACACACACACACACACACACATACATACATATATATATATATATATACACACATACACACACACACACATCTCAAAGACAAATAGGAAAAACAGGGAGGAGCAACGTCGGCTAGCTAGCGCTTGCCTAAAGAAAGGCATACCATCCCTTTTTTGACCACCCTGACAAACCGAAATACGCGTTTAACATCACAACAGCAGCCAATAATAACAAACCGTGTTATGATGAAATGATTAGGCACGCATAATATAGCATTAAAAACGCTAGTTTTGCCCACATCTATCATTATTTTCTTACGTTGGAATTGAACTAGCTTACTGGCAGGATATAAATGGCTTCCTCGTGAAAAAAATCGGCGCAGTTGTGGACGTTTCTTCACTTACTGTAGCTGTCTTCACCTCTCGCTTTTCCTTCGTGTCCGTCTTCCTCTGACTATCAACGCAATTACAAAACACGCAACCTTTAAGTCGCGTTCATTCGTACTGTCAAAAACAATCAATTCAATTTCTTAACAGCTTAAATATATTTTATTTCGGATCTCTACCTTCCCCCCGTTTGGCGCATTTGTTAGACAATGTGGCCAAACCAGGGCCACTTTTATGACACCACTCTATACTAACCAATCGAAACGAAGCTCGGATTCGTAAAATCCCGCCCCTCTCGCCGCGCGGCTTCAACTTACAACGCGTCTTTGCGCATTGATGCTTCTGCGCATGTACAATGGCGCAATAAAGCAATAATGGCGGGGAACCGCAGTTATAAAGCCGACACGTAATGATTCCCCCTCCTGGGCAACATATTTTGTTAGGTTTGCAACAGACACTATTATATTTAGATGACAACATCGGCAGGTAATCTGTGATTGCTCAAATTAAAAAGTGCATACTGAGGACAATTCACTTAAATCTTCAATACAAATCTATTCATGATACTACGTGAATTGTAACAATGTTTTATTAAACACTAAAACCTCAATCTGCACATAACTGTAAGACTTTCTGTATGTTACTTTTTATCTTTACTAAGTGTAAATCAGTAATCCAGAACAGACTTGCTATTATATGTAGTCTGTAGTGTCTTATAACAAAATTACTGCACAATACAATTGACCTCTATTTTTGCATTCGTATAACTTGCCCTGTTATAGACATGTCACAAGACGTGCCTCGTTTTTAGTCTGTACCAGAATATACTATGTCTAAGGCATTAACTATGGTTATAGTACCTAAAGCATGTAGATTGGCTTCTTCAACTGGATAAACTATGAATTTTGGAGCTGATTGCATTATGAGGGAAGCTCACAAGTATATCCCAGTTTGAGTTATATCCACAACAGAAAATCTTTTGTTAGTTTTTTGATTAGTTAAAAATAGACTCTGACTTCCTGACTGACAATCCTGCATCATAGAGATACAAATTGTTTGGCCTGTGGTTTAAACAATCTTTCATTGTAGTCTGATGTTTGAAATCCCTTGGTTGAAGGTATTGCTTCATAGTCTATTCATTCTTGTGTCCAATTTTTAAACTAGAAAGCTAACTTGTCACATGAATCCTTCTCTGTTTCAAGTGTCATCATTTTTTGGTTGTTTTTCTGTTTGGCATCCCTTTGAAAATTTTATCTGCATAGTGGAGCTTATTGGGTAGTTGCCTAAAACCTGGAACACAAGAAGATGACTTTCAGCGACTGAAAGCTGTTAGTCTGTCAAGGAGACTTGGTGACTACCTGTCATCTCAATGTGTATGACACAGTCAGACAAGTTGGTACACATTGCTGTTTTAGCCAATCGAGCATGCTGAGTTGGTGTCAAAGTTAGTTGGTAAAACAGCTCTCTGATTGGGCCGTATGTCAACTGCTACCATTAGTCGTGTAAGTGTGTTTCAGCACAAATTTTTACCATTGATGGGAGGGTACAAGAGCTGAGGCTTTAGGGTTTGAATTCTGCCTTTGCTCTCTGTGTGTTCTCCAAGAGGTGTCTTGGTTTCCTTTGGGTAGTCCAAAGACATGCAGTTATCCTAATTGGCATCTGTATGTCATAGTGTATATGCACCCTGTAATGGGTGGATCCCATATTTGAGCCCTGACCTCTGTGGGATAGACTGTGGGAAAGTTTACTTAATGTTATAGGCCAATAATTCCCTATTGGTGGCCATAAAGGACACTTCGCTAAACAATGAGGGACTGGAAATCAATGGCAGATTTTCAAGGTTTTCAAGATTTTCAAGAACTTGGACTTTCCACGCCTGCTAAAAGAAAATACCAAATTCCTTCAATACTCAACATGTCATTCATTCCTGCAAGTCCGATGGTCTATTTCAGACAAATGTTATTGCAACTTCAAGAATGAAGACGTACATAACAGATTTATTCATGTAAAACCATAATAGGTTTACATTTTACAGGAAGCATACAGAGGAATACGGTTTCTTGAGCATATTTCACATATGTTATTTGAAATTCAGAATCAGAAAAGGTCCACAGAGAACTTTTTCCTTCTCCTGCTAGGTTTTTTGTTCTGGAATCAAGAGATGAGACAACAGCTTTTGGGTTAGTGGTTTGCCTAGCAATGGTAGACGTTGACCTTCACTTTCCTTGTTATCTTCAGCTTTGCTCTAGATATCCGATGCAGATCATCTGCATCTTCTTTTCCAGAACTCTATACAGGACAAAAAGGTAAGAACATACAAAAACTGTTTCTAAGTTAAAATGCATGAATGTGCTGTGTGGTATACTTTATCCTCATAAAGGTATACAATAATTTTTAAGCTTATAAACTTTGTTTTTTGTTTCTTGAAGCTCATATACAAGCTTTTAGGTAGCAACAGGAGTCATAAATAACTTGCAAAGTTAACTGAAGTTTAAATTTAACATAAAGTACTAACTTCCCAACTCCGGGGTTGTGGGTTTAAATCCATCCACAGCTGTTTTTCCGTATTCTCCTGGGGTACAGATTTCTCCCACAATTGAGGCATGCACACTGTGCTCCTAAGATTGGCTTTTGATCACTTTGACCCTCAAGAACTACATAGACTACTCAAGAAGAATGTGCATTGCAAACCAAAATCAGGCATTACATTGCAAAAACTTTCTGCAAGCTGTTTGCAGTTGGGAAATATCTTAGTAGTACTTCCAATAGTCTTCTTGAGGCCTGGGTGTTAATTATTCATAACAATTAGTTACAGACACTAATATTAGTGGTAGGTCTGCTGCTTGACAACATGGAACGCAATGAATCTATATTTTCCTGGTCAAGGTAATAGGTTGGGGGGCTGGAGCTGGTCCTAGGCAGCACAGGGCCAAGGTTGGGGTATACCCATGACAGGATGCCATTCCATCACAGGGTATTTGCACAGAATCATACACTACGGACAATTTAGAGATGACAGTTATCTATTGTATGTCTTTGAACTGTGGGAGGAAACTAGAGTTCCCAGACGAAACTCATACAACACAAGAACATGCAAACTCCACACACAGTGCACTGATCACAAATGCCAATTCATGTTTTAGTCATGTAAGCTGGTATATCTAACAACAAATTTCCCCCCAAAAAATATCTAGGTCTTAGATGAATCAAAATAGTGGTTTAATGTGTTTTAGTCTCCAAATCTGTTAACTTCCAAGAGCTAATTAAGACTTCTTCGATTCAGTCTTCCAAATTCCGATGTCTTGATGATACATTTGCCATTCCAGAAGGTTACAAATGATTATAGCATTTAGCTTCTATACAAAGCTAGCAATGGAACCATTTAAGCTTAAGGTCTATTACTCAAAAAACCATAAAAATACACACAGGGTTCTTCTTGAGCAAGAAAGACAAACTGTTTGTATGTCTGTAATGCATCTTCTTACTACTGTTTTTCCCATCCATATTCCAGAACCACATATTACAGGGGTGCTCTGAGCCCATGAAATACTGGGCACAGTGCAGGGAACATCCTGGACAGTATATCAGTCTATTACAAGGCAATTACCCAGTATGAACTATTTAGAGATACCAGTTCACTTATCTTTGGATTGCAGGGGGAAACCTGAGTTTCTCGAGGATACTCAAACAAATACAGAACAGGCACTTATGGCCAGGGTTGGTGATCCCACAACCCTAGTAGTATGAGGCTATATTTGCCACCCCCCTCCCAACTGGATTTTTGATACTGCAGCATCATAAACTATCAGTGGTATCTGTTTTTGGTTTCTAATAGTTGCCTGATATTACCTCCATTGGTTGTGTTGTGTAGTATGCTTATAGCTCTTCCAAAAGAGAATGGATTAGGAAAGTACTGCATTGGTACTCCCACAGTTTCAACTTCCATATGCTCCAAAACCAAGAGAATAATACCTTTGAGCAACAGCTTCCAAACCACAGTTAACATACACGTTAATAGTCGAACCTCGTTACTACGTACAAGACGGGATATCAAAAACATGTACGTTATAAGCATAGAACGTTGTAACCAC
>JAODJX010000136.1:2717468-2733965 GCA_026776945.1 Isichthys henryi | reverse complement strand
AATGGATTTTTTAAATCGAAGATCAGGTAGATAGCGACACAAGTTGTGGTGGGCGGGGAGAGCGCTGTACGTTGTAATGATGGTTAGTTTTCGTATTTTCTCTAGAAATTCGGATGTTGTATCGAAGTTGTACGCTGTAAACAATGGCTGCTATTGGAGTAATACATAGGCTAAAAACGGGAATTAGAAACCTGTACGTTGAAAAGGTGAAAACGTTGTATCCGGGTTACGTAGTAACGAGGTTCGACTGTATAAGGTCAGAGGAAGAACCAATAACAGACAAGTATCATTGTGTCTTTTTCCAGATTGAACCAAAGAGATTTTTATAAAACGTTATAGTAAACAGATCTTGCAGGTTTTTTACATTTCATGAGTTCCAGGGACAATTCCTAGGTTTTGAAACTTATCACATTGACTATTTACCAGATGCAATGGAGAATGTTTTTCCATCTACATTGATCTGATCACTGTTCTGTTATACAGGCATGAAATATGCCCACATATGTACATAAAATACTTTTGGTCAAGAGGCGAGATCATCTTCCATAAGAGGTCAGGGAGAAAATCACTAATATGATCAATTCCTAGAGGTTTTTCAAGAGTGTGAAATGACTACTTCAACTAAATGTTTGTTGCAGCATAAACTACATTAAGACACAAGCCTGGGTCAAATTAATGATTCCACCGGCAAATCATTTTACATTAAGGAATGTAAATTCTAATAATTCTATTTACTAAACAATGGGGAAAAGAAAGAAAAAAAAAATCAAAAACGTTTCACGGGCTGATATAGCGAACATTTATTTTTTAAATGTAATGGCACATAACATTTCCGGAGGAAAGATACATTGATTCATATTTGGCAATGAAAAATGTAAAAACTACATTCTGTCATTGATGTATGTCAAAATAAAAACCTTTTGAGTAGTCTCTCTGTTGCCCACAAAGTAAAAATAAAAATAAAAACTTTTCAGTGCCTCTGGTCCTTAACAATGCAAATTTGATGCAACTCTAAAAAACACACACAAAAAACCCCACAAATGGCACTTTCCTATTTGATATTAGTGATAACCAGTACCAAATATGTGTTTAATCTTGAACTGTGAGGAAGGATGATATAGGAATTTTACATGGGTGACAAAAAAGGGTAATTACCATTGAAATACAAGTTGGAATATAGTTCAATACAAGAAAAGTGTGCAAGTTATTTGTAGCTGTTAAGAGGATATTTTCAAGAGTACCACCTCTTTCTTGGATGTTCATTTTTAAATTAAACAGCAGAATTAAAAGATATATTTATAGGGTTGAGAGTTGGGTGGGGGGGGGGGGTAGGTGACATGGTAATGTGTGGATGTTAAAATAGGGGCAAGAGAATTCTGCAAGTTTCTGCAGTTTATTTTTCAGTTTAACTACTTTTTAAAAACTTAATAGCAATTGTCCAAATACCAGTTTAAAACAAATTCATACAAACAAAAAAATAATCAAAGATGGAAATGCATATAAAATGAATGTTCCGAGGACAAACTCCCAGGAACTGATGGACACCATGGGAATTTGCAGCTTAATCTGATTAGAAATGTTTAGGGTTTGTAAATATCACACAGCTAACAGACAACTGGCTTAGAAAGAATAAGAATAACTGGACATCAGCATTTACAATGTTACTGTGAAACAGTGTCATTTAAAAAAAAAAACTGATATCACAGCTGAAGAGACCCAAAACAGATGTAAGATGATCCTCTAATAAAGGACCTTTGAGACGAAATCCTGCAAAGATGTATGCCAATATTCTTAACGTTTTGGAAATCCACAATATTATGTACATTTCCAACAAGGTTTAAAGTAGAAAAGACCAAGTCATGACAAATACACATCTTTTTTTCCAAATCCAATTCATCTTCAGTAGTTCCAAAACTACCAGATACTTGGAATCTATAGAACTATACAGATCCATATTGATCCAAACTGGAACCAGATAACCTTCTATAACAGTACTGACAAACCCAAGCAAAACAAACTTCTACAATACAAAAAGTCATCTGAAAACTCTGGATCAGAAAAATGTCAAAACGTGTGGAACATTTTGATAACTTTCCTCTGTTTTTCATCTTTTCGATTTTAGGTTGACTGTGAAAGCCAAAAGGAACAGTTCATGAACATAATTAGTTTCATAAGTCACACACACTTCACAAGACATTGTTTTGGGAATTCCATTATGCAAGGCTATCTGAACCATGGGCACTCTGGTGCTGCAGGAATGTCACCAAACAAGAGAAAGTCTGGGTGCATTCTGTGCATTCATACAGCACTTCAGCTGCAATACTTCCATTAGCCTCCTCCTCTTCTAAGTATTCTTCATCCTCAAGATCTTCATTGTCATGTTCCAAAACTAAGGCAGGATCCTGACCACACAAAGTGGTAGGAGATGTTTGCACTTCTTTGTCGTCGTCTTGTGGAGAATGACTTTGGTGAGTTTCGAGATGGCGGATTAATGAAGATGACTGACGGAAACGTCTTGGACAGTGGGGGCACTTGTGCATCTCACCAGAAAGCTCCCGTCTGTGATAACGCTGGTGACGTTGGTAAACGCAAAGCAACCCAAATCCTTTACCGCAAACACTACACTGGAAGGTCACCCGAGGTTTGGAAGGAGTCTGTGCCTCTTTGGCATCTAAGGGGTGCTGACTGTTGCAACCATGTTTATCCCGCTCGGAAGAATCTAAAAAAATTTTCCCACACTTTCCACAAGAATAATTACTGTTATCCTTTCTTTTGTCTGATGTACCTTTTTCTACTTCTTTTGCCTGCCTTATTTGAGGTTGTATATATGGCTTTAATTGAGGCTGCTGCAAATGTAGGTCCCTTCTACTTTCTGCAACTGCTTTTTCCGTCTCAGCCTTGGACTGTGTTCCTTGGGCATTATGATACATTGCTATGTGCCTCCTTACATCACAGCGCTGTGGGAAGTGCCTCCCACAGTAAACACAAGTATGCAAAGTTCCTTTGTGGTATCTCATATGCCGAGACAAGCTACTGGAATGCACAAACACACGGTGGCATAGTTTGCAAGGATATACACGAGCATTGTGATTTGCTTGATTTCCACGTGGAGGCCGTCCTCGTGGCTTTGGCTCTTTTGCTGGTGGACTACTTTGGGTCTGTTGCCTTGTTGTTGCCCCACTTTGAACATGTTTAGGTTTAGGTTCTGGTTCATGGCTTAAAAAGTCATCTTGTGTCTGATGGGAGAGGTGGTGCAACTTAAGATCTGATAATTGCTGAAAGCGAATCCCACATAAACCACAGCGGTATGGTCTAAATGATGTATTCAGACTGGAGGCAGAATCCCGACGCTGATTTGTATATTTAGGGACGCCAATTTTAGGTAAACTATCACGTGCTTTTTCATCCTGCTGAAGCTGTTTCTTGGTAGTTGGTGTAGTACAAGCATGGGATACTACTTTTCCTTGAGCATGACTGAGCAAGTGACTCTGCAAATCAGACAGCCAAAAAAACCGAAGCCCACACAACTTGCAGGGGTACGTTTTACCAGTGCTTTTTTCCTGACCCTCTTTAGAGGTCTTTGAGGACTTTGATGCTGCTTTGCTGTGCCGTTCTTCCTGATGAGCATGAAGAGTCTCTTGATTAAGGAATCGTTTTCCACAGTGTCCACAGCTATAAAATCGCTCATGTGCATGTTCTTGAAGGTGTTGACGCAGTTCCTCACGTTCATCAAAGACCTTGCAGCACAAAGTACATTTAAATCCCTGGTCTAAGGTCCTGTAGCGCTGATGTCGTTGTAAACCAGCCCTTGTGTTGAATAACTGGCCACATGTTTCACATCGAAAACGAGCAGAGCGAGAGGAAACTAGAGTTCGACTAATGGATTCACTATAGGACTGTACTTCCTTAGTTGAGGATAGAATTACAGGTGTAATTTGAGATGTAGGAGGCTGGCTTGCTGGCAACACTAATGGAGTATGCTGAGACTCAAGAGGTTCATCTTCTGTAGGTGACGTAACAGGACAGGACTGGGACTCCTGCGAGGAAGCCCGACTCCAAATTAGATTTGGGGATGGGGGTTTATCACTGGCAGGTAAATAGTTCAATTCTACAGATCTATCTACAACTGTTAGCATGCCATTTTCATGAAGTGCAAACTCAAGAGGCGCTCCAAAGCCATTTGGGGGACAATCTAAAGAGAAGGTATCCACTGGCCCATGTGTTACCATATGATTCAACAGGTCAGGATAATGGCTGAAGCCATCTCCACATTCAGTGCAGATGAAAGCTGCTGCTCCCCCAACCTGCTCACTGCAGTTGTTATAATCCACAATGGGGTATTCCATTTTTTCTTGGGTAATTTGAAAGAGGGACAATAGTATCACAAGATCAGGTTTAGGAAACGGCACTAAATGTACACTATATAATACTTTGAGCGATCAATGTTATGGTTTTAAGTATGTATAGAAAGAGCACAATATAAATGTTTCACTGGTCTAAAATTTCCATTTTGTCATAATGCACCAATTAATCTGAAGACTATATAAAAAGAATGTACTTCAGACCATTGTGTAATGTCAAAAAAACAACCAAAAACACTTTCAGACAGTGACAATGATCACATTAGAGATTCTCAAACACAGAGGTAGCATGAGAGGTACAAAGAATAAAAACATAATCCCATCATGACTCCATGTATGCCATTTAACTTGAACTAAAAAGGAGATTGATAATTGCCATTTTGTCTAAAGAAGCATTTGCAGTGTGAACTCCAGTCTTCACCTCATTTCCATCCTGTGGCTAGACTAACAATGTATAGGGGCTGGAACTCATACCAAAATAATTTAGAATACTGCATGTGCTCACAAAATTAAGATCATATTAGCTCAGCTGATCCATCTCAGAAGATCCGTCTTCTTGTTCTTCAAGAGATAACACTATGACAGTTATTCAAGTCAGCCTTAAATCTGAAACTAAGTTTGTGTCTTAACTTCACATGACTATTCAAGGATGTTCAAATTTAAGCCCAAAAAAATTTGATAAATTAAACTTTTTATAGCCATATTGTGACTACAATCTGGATGCAAATTTTTTCTTCTTTTTCCACTGATTCAGTTCTTCAGATCAGCATCTAGGCTATGAAAAAATGGGAGAGAAATAAAAAAAATATTCATAAAAAATACAACACAACAGGACATTTTTAATGTGATGTTTTGCAAATCTGTGACGACAATCAGAATTTATTTGATACTGATTTCAGTGTCACCAGCAGAAAACCAAAACTCATTTCATTTCTCTTACTTAAACACACAAGAGTACACAAAGCATAATAAACCTAGGACAGATCCCTGTGGTACACCGCATAAATAGAACACATCAGTGAGAACAATGGTGTTGCATACTTAAAACACCACCTTGTTTATGTCACAATCCTAAAAGGTGCAGAATGTTTCGATGCAGCAGACATATGGGGCGTAAATAAACTTATTGAGTAACATTTTAAGGACATGACAACTCAAACTGGAAGATAAATAAGTTCTTTATCAACAACCACTATGGTTTAATACTAGCAGTGGCACAGACAGGAAAGCCAACAATTTACACGCCACAGGAACATGCTAACAAAACACATTCCACGACAACCTTCCACAACAAGGAATTAGAACAAATGAAAAAGTTCACCTTGGTAACTCTGCACAGGCGGTGCAACAAAACCTCGATCACCCCTGTGATCACCACTAACATAGAATTGAATTTCTATAATGATGTTGATTCCTTGAGGTATGCAGCCACCTTAGGCTTAGCAGTAGGAGTATGAAACCAAATCCATCTGAAATAGGTAATTCTGAGATTAGCTAATGAACCCAAACTCAGGTGGCTTGTCTTTGTATCCTTACAGTTTTGGAACCAGGTTGACAAGAAGATGTAGTACTTCTGCATCACTTTGGACAAAATTATTAGCTAAATCAACCTAAAATCTTTGCTATTAAAAGGTAAATTAACAACAATTTTAGGTTAGAGCAATCAGAGGCTGTTTCTAGGAATTGATTAACAGGATAGATAGTGTATTGTTATGTACTTTGTACTGAGTCCTAATGCAACCAAATGAGAATTAATTTAAACATACAAGAATTCCATGTGTGAAAGAAATTTAGATATTAATGATGTCACCAATCTCACAAACATTGAGAGGGTGATTTCATGTCCTTGCTGCTATAGCACAGAAAGAAACCACATCCTCAGAGAATAACAGATAATCTGCAGAACTAAGGGTGGAAAATAGGCCAAGACACCTGGTGACCTAGTAACTGAAAGGGCAAATGGAAAATTCTAAGAATAGCTTAATGCCTGTGGTCAAACTCTTAGCCAATAGTTGAAGATGAAGACTTTCTGCAACAACCTAGGAATTATCTATTCCTTGTGTATATACACATTTGAGGAGGATTCTATATCTACTCAGTCTCTTCTTGTCTGACCTTTGATTGAGAAAACTTTCATGACAATTTGGGGACTTGTCCAGGATCACCAACCCACTGGCTGAGGTGACTGACAGAGGAATTGGACCAGATGGGAACATCCCATGAGGGGGGAAAAGCCTCAAAGTAACAATCAGAGATGCTTTCCAGTAATCTCTTCGACCAACCCAGACCATGCTGTGTGATTCTACACAGAATTTAAGACCAAAGAATCCAAGGTTGTGTTGTGGGTAAGGTTGCAGTGGTATACCAGTTTCACAGTATTCCTCGACATGAAAATTGATGGTTGTCAAATCATGTACTGTACACGTGCTTTTTACTTGTATTGAAAAGAATGCAACTTAAGAGAATCTCACCTGTGCATCCCCTTTCCCAACTGGCTGCCTGTCAGACTCGGCAACTAGCGCCATCCTGCCAGATCTCTTCCACTGCGTCACTACCTGATCCATAGCACCGGCCCAATTTGTAACTCGCATGTCTGCGCATTCATTTCCAAGCATGTATAAACTGCATTACATATTGTGGAACTACCTGATCCGTTCATCTTGCCAATTTATGGTAAACCATGTTGTCTTTATTGTTTAGTGCAAACTGGTGTTAATGATTCCACTGACTGAAGAAAAAAGGACAAGCCAAGAAAATGGATTAAGTTCAAAGTTCATAAGTGTTAATATGCTTGATTTCAGAACTCTCCAGTTTTTGGATCAACACAATTATCAAAATATCCCATATCTGAAATACTTATAATAGTTTATAGCTAATAGCTTATATTTTCATCATCTGAAATTGCTGCTATCCTGTGGCATGGCATTTTGGTACACTTTGGCTCACTCTGAAACAAGACCAGGTATGTGCAACATAGCTCCAATAAAGTACTTGCTGAAGTATAATGACAAGTGACAAAGTTTGATGGCCTGAGGGCAGAAGCTCCTTCTTTTTGGGACACTGAGGGTTCCTAACAGTTTGGCGTGAAATCATAAACATCTATACGAGTGTCCATAAAGCAGCCTCTTTCTTAATTAACAAGTACTTTATTACAACCTCCTCCACCGTCATCATGCTTGTTGCACCAGAAACATCAGAAGGTCCTACCATCTAGTGGATTTGTTGCTTAACATCCATGTCAATGTACAGGATAAGTACAGGATACATGTGGGCAGTGACGATTACATCATTTGAAATGGATGTATTTATTTTCGTACATAAAGGGAGCATAAATGAGCCCTTAGGGTATAAGCCTGAGTCCTGTGACCCAAACATTTGTAGACAGAGGGTAAAAGGATAGGATCATGTTGTACGTGTTGCATGCGCATATTAACAGATTCCATATTGTGAGATTTTGCTATATTACTCATTATATTACTGGTTAAGTTGCATCGTTACACACAACTCTCTGCTCCTGTAATGCCTTGTTCACACTACACAACTTATAAGGTAGTTAGATAACTGTACTGTTCAGCCTACACAGCTTACATTGTAATCTGGAGTCTTGAAGCCGTTGTAGTTTACACACCATATGACTGATCAGCAACAGTCGAGCAGTACAAGACCTTTCACCAGGAGTCAGTCTAATATCCAAACTGAGTTTTGTCACGAAATCACACTGGGAAATCAAATAGTGTCAACACATTACAATGTGTTAAAACACTATAATCTAATGACAACACATACGCTCTACATTTACAAACATGCAGAAAATTAACCCTCTTATACAAAGGAAACAGCATCAGATACCTTAGGGCAGGGTTGTCCAATCTTATCTGCAAAGGGCCGGTGTGTATGCGGGTTTTTGCTGCAACTCCCTAATTAGATTACTAATTAGAGGACTGATTGGCTGAAGAGTCCTCACACCTGTGTTTGAACACCTGACCTACAGGTTATCCCAAAAATCTGCATACACACCGGCCCTTTGCGGATAAGATTGGACACCCCTGCCGTAGGACTTTAATCGACCTAGCATATAAATTTCATATTAAATATATTTAATATGTACAGCTGAACACTAAGAACAGTTTCTAAACAAACTGAACTTCTTACACATTTATAACACCTTTTTAAACTCCTGTCTCGGGTTTAGCCTCACCCCATGTTTTGTTCTCTCATTGTCAACCACAACACTTTTCACACCTACAGCATTTTAAGTTGCCAATGTCTAGATATTTAGCACGCCAAATATCTGGCCAGCATCTGTGATGCATCAGCGACTGTCGAGAGAATGGTTTCAATGTAGCAGATCCACAAACAAAGGAAAAAAATGAAAGAATTGTAGCAAGGGTGTGAGTGATTCTAATAAAGGACATGACAGCTCTTTTAAAATGGAAGTTGCTCTCCTAAACAGCCACAATTACTAGAAACCAGCAGTAGCAGACAGGAAAACTAACAATTTACATGACACTCACAGTTACTTGCTAACGAAACATGCACATTCCACGGTTCCGACATTTACCATGAACAGACAAATAAATACACATTCATATAAAGTGCAGCGGGGAGGGTTGCAAAGCATGCCAGTAACTGCATAATTTGTGCTGCTGATCAGTCCCGTGGCATCACATTTAAATTAGCCAATCATGGACAGTGATTGGGATTAGCAAAAACAAAAAAAATCTGGTGATCATATGATAACATATTGCCAAAATGACGATGATTCCATTGATTTCATCTGAAGTATATGACTAGCATTAGACTCAGTAAAAAGGCTGGTATCACACACAAGTTTGGAGGAGAAGGTTAAGAAGGCTGCTCGGAACAACCTACAGCACCAGAGAATACATCTGGAAATAAACTTCCACCTCCCAAAGAGGATACCTCTGGTCAAGATAATTGCTTTAAAGGTGAAACAAAGGAATCTAAGTATTTATACTCAGCCTACCACCTTGTCCAACTTGCGATTACATTTGCAATAATTTTCACTGAGGATTTAAACTACTATTATGGTTGGGTATCGTTTGAATTTTATTGATTCCGATCACAGTTCTGCTTAATAATTCTGGTTCTTATCCATTCCCTATACTGATTCCATAAAGGTAAAAGGAGCACACATGTTTAAATAAACGTATTTTTTATTATCTAATCTAAATTGCATTCAGTGCAGTGCATGACACCTGTCTGCAACCAAACCAAATGCGGTTACTGCTCTCTTACAATTTTTTTTTGATCATCTTTTCCTTCAATGACAATGAGAATGGTATGGCACAGCTGGTAGTCCCTGCTTGCGAGGTTCTAGTGCTATCTCCGGCTGAAGATGGTTAATTTGGAGTCTGCAAGGCATTAAACACCATGCATTCTTTCAGTTCGAGTAAGGGGATAGAAGTAACCCAGCAAACTATAGGCCAATCTGCTTAACTAGCATTATTGAAAAAATAATGGAAGCTATAATACAAGTGAAAATGGTAGATTACCTGGATGCAAATAACATTCTGAGGGATAGCGAACATGGATTTAGGAGAGGTAGATCCAGTTGAACGAAGAGTTCTTTGAGGAAACTAGAAGAGAAATTGACCACAAAAAGGCCTATGATGTGATCTACTTAGAGTTCCAGAAGGCCTTTGATGTTGTCCCTCACAAACGGCTCTTCCTTAAGCTCAAAGCAGCAGGGATAACTGGTTAACCGACAGGAAGCAGCGGGTAGTTATTTGAGGCACAATGTCACATTGGGCCTGCGTTCATAGTGGGGTACCACAGGGTTTAATTGTAGGACCACTATTGTTCCAAATTTACATTAATGATATTGACACCAATGCATACAGTAAACTGATTAAATTTGCAGACCACACCAAGGTGGGTGGTGTAGTAGATACTGATCTAGCAGCTGAGAGGCTACAACGGGATCTGGATTTAATTAGCAACTGGGCTGATACCTGGCACATAAAATTTAACATAGATAAATGTAAGGTAATCCATGCAGGGAGCATAAATATAAAGTATAGATATTTTATGGATTCCACTGAAATAAAAGATAGCTAATTACGAGAAACATCTCAATGTGCATGTTGATGCTTCCATGTCCCTCTCTCGCCAGTGTGGGGAATCAATAAAAAAGGCCGACATGTTGGGTTACATCTCTAAGTGTGTGGAGTTTAAGACAAAGGAAGTGATGCTACGATTATATAATTATTTGGTAAGACCCCACCTAGAATATTGTGTGCAGGTTTGGTCATCATACCTTAAGAAGGACATTGCTGTCTTGGAAAAGGTGCAATGTAGGGCTACGAGAATGATTCCTAGTCTTAGAGGAATATCTTATGAGGAGAGGTTAGCTGACCTGAATCTGTTCGGTCTCAAGCAAAGGAGACTAAGGGGGGACATGATCCAGGTATACAAGATTCTAACAGGTCTGGATGCTGTTCAGCCAAATGGCTATTTCAATATTAGTTTAAATACCAGAACTCACGGCCATAAGTGGAAACTAGCGGGAGAACATTTTAAAATTAATTTAAGGAAACACTTCTTTACTTGGTGTGTAGTTAGAGTATGGAATAGTCTTCCTGTTAGTGTAGCGCAAGCTAAAACCCTGGGTTCCTTTAAATCAGCGCTAGATAAGATTAACAACTTTGAGCTATTAGTTAAGTTCTCCTCAAACGAGCTTGATTAGCCGAATGGCCTCCTCTCATTTGTAAATTTATGTTCTTATCCCATTAGCTTGGCAACTAATATTTAACACCCTTTGGCCAAAACAGCATCAATTTAGGACAATTAGTCAACAGTCTTGTAGTTTAAGAGCAGATTTGATGTACATTTTTTTTTTTATGAAAGTGAAACTATACTTTTGACTGTTCACTATCTTTCACACCAAGCAAATGGCTATTACGCACTGATGCATGATAAAACTGATTCTGGCAGATCACCACGCACATCCTTGAATATATGTAGTGTTTAGAATCAATAAGCAGAACCAAAATTTAAAAAACTGGTACTTGTACTTGGTACCAAGTATTTTCCAATATATTCTAATTCAAACAATACTTTCGGTTCCCGATCTAGTATATTTTAGTTTTCCAAATGTCTAGCCCAGCGATCCTCAAACCATGCGTCACTGAAAGTTCTGAAAGGGTCATGTTGGAGTTGGAAATGTAAGCATTTTAAAACCAGCAAACTCCTACTCTGATCCATGATCAGATTTCCCAGGCTCAATCCTAGAATTAAATTACAAAAACAGGTCTTGGGTCTGCAACTGCTTAGCACAAAACTAGTGAACATTCAGCCAATCCAAGACAGATGCTTTAAAGTTTACTGGGATTTAAAAATTTGAAAGTTTACTGGCACATCTAATCAAGATGGTGTAAATTGCAGAGTGTGTGCTTGATCATAGCATTAATTTAAACCTATACTTGACTGAGCTGGCATGGTAAAAACTGAGTACAAAAAGGTAGAGAACAACTGGTCTAGCCAATACTGAGGTATTAGTGTAAATGTATTGGGGCAAATATTAATGTAAAATTTTATATACACGTACACTATGTTTGCAACAACTGCGTTATGTTTGCATGCCACGATATCAAATGTCAACTGATCACAGACCACTTTCCATGCTTGTTTGGATTTTAAAAAATATTTTACATGTACATTTGTTTAGGAGATGCTCCATAGCAATGCACAATTGAGAAAGCAGGGTCAGTCAGCCTCTGAAACAAGTGGTGTTAAGGGCCTTGTTCAATGACCTAAATGAAATTACCCAAAGAGCAACTCATTGAAAACAGTGGATTCCTCCCTGGGATCCTGCCATGCACACCATGATTGTTCAATGTTTTTCATATAGTAGACTTACGAACAGAGATGTTAACCAGTTCCAATGATTCCATCAGCCTTTAGCTGTTACTCTAGGGAGTGATTTTACCTCATTAAGCATTCTCCATTATGCCTTTGGAGTCATCTTGGTTGGGTGCCCACCTCTATGGAGAGTAGCCACAGTATTAAACCGTCTGTATTAATATATAATGTGGCTAACTCTGGAATGACGAATATCTAACATCTTTGAAATTGCTTTGTAACCCCTATTCCATCTTTAAGCACATAAACAATGCTTGATCTGAAATCTTCTGAGATCTTTTACTATGAATGGTTCGCATCAGCTGATGCTTCTTGCGAACAGCAAACTCAAAACGTTATCAACAGCTCTTGATAAGTCAAAGTAGCTCTAACCTCATAACCAATAAAATCTCATTTCATTGATTGGAATCCAGGTTTGCCAACTCCTGATTCCAATTATCTTTTGTTTAAGACATTAGCCTAGTGGTGCTGAGGTGCATAATCAGCAATGCTCCACTGACTCAGAGTTCCAAACTTCAGTAAAATGCATTACTCCCAGCACAAGAGCTGTGCACGGGGAGCTTCATGGAATAGGCTTCCATGCCTGAGTTCAAGCCCAATGTCAAGCGTCACATGGAGCGGTGTAAAGCACACTGCCACTGGACTCTGGAGCAGTAGAAACATGTTCTGTGGAGTGATGAATCAAGCTTCTCTGTCTGGCAGTCTGATGGATGAATCTGGTTTTGGTGGATGCCAGGAGAACATTACCTGTCTGACTGCACTCTGCCAACTGTAATGTCTGGTGCATAAGTGATAATGGTATGGGGTTATTTTTCAGGGGTTGCGTTAGGTCTCTTACTTGCAGTCAAGGGAACTCTTAATGCTTTAACATACCAAGACATTTTAGGCAATTCTATGCTTCAAACTTCGTGGGAACAGTTTGGCAAAGGCCCATTTCTGTTCCAACATGACAGTGTCCCAGTGCATAGTGCTCTAGGCAAGTAATGGCCAAGCACCCCTACTTTTATCATTGTGTATGTACAGATGCTCCACTACTTACGTAAGAGTTACGTTCTGAACAGCCGTTCATAACTTGAAATGTTCGTAAGTCGTTATTCAACATCATTTTAACCTACCATTCCAGCGGTGCTGCCCGTAGGCTGACGCCACATTGTGGCACCACAGCTAAGGAGAGCAAAATAGGGTAGGCAAAGAGAAGAATTTCAATGTACCTGAACTCGCACATGTGCAAATGGAAAATAAAGAGTTTACCATTATTTATCATTGAATCTCATACTGCTGCAACCCCAGTGACAAAGCATTCACATTTGAATATTACTAGATACTAGGTGGATACCCGAAGTTAGCTTTCAATGCGCATAAAACTGCTGGCTGTTTTTCATTAGTTATTTTTGCCACAGCTTGCACTGTACCCAGTCATGGATTGAATAACCAGCTTATTTATGGGCTCCACAGTTAGCACGTATGGTGTCCTTGAATTTCTAAATTCTTACTGGTCAGAGCATCACTACTGCTATGGTTTATGTGAAGCTTGCAAGTCATACCGCTTTGCTCTTCGATCATATTCTAACTATGAACATTTCCTCATTCACCCATCCATCTATCCATCCATCCTCTGCCACTTATCCAAGGTCGGGTCGCAGGAGCAGAAGTTTAATCAAGTATGTCCAGCTCCACCGGGAGAATACCAAAGTAGGCCAATCGTAGGCCAACTAATATGCATTACCTTTCCAAAACCTACTGGGCCTGCCCAAAAGTCTCCTCTGAATAGGATATGCCTGAAAGTTCTCCACAGGAAGGCATCCAGGAGACATCCTACAAAGATGCCTGAACTACCTCAGCCGGCTCCTTCAGACGCGGAGGAGCAGTGGCTCTACTTTGAGCTCCTCCCCTTCTCTCTAAGGCCGAGCCCAGACACCATGCGAAAGATGCAACTTCTGCAACTCTACCTGAGATCTCATTCTTTTGGTCACTACCTAAAGCTTGTGACCATAGCTGAGGGTAAGAACATACATTGACTAGAAAATTGAAGCTCAGCTTTCTCTTTACCTCAACAGAATTGTAAAGTGTCTGCATTACTGCCAATGCTGCACTGACCTACCTCTCAATCTCATGCTCCCTTCTTCCCTCACTATTGAACAAGACCCTGAGATACTTATGCTGCTCCACTTAAGGCAGTAACTCATCACTCATTAGGAAAGTGCAATCCACCCTATTCCTGTTGAGCACCATGACCTCAGACTTGGAGGTGCCGATCCTTATCCTGGCAACCACTGCGAACTCCAACACCCACCGGAAACAAGTCTGACTTACTACTGGTGATGCAAACCAAACTCTCACTCCACTTAAACAGGGACATGATGGCCGCAACAGCAGACTCTGTAGCATCCCCCCACAGGACCCCCCGAGGGACACGATCATATGCCTTTTCCAAGTAGAATGGTTAGGCAAACCCCCCACAAACCCTCCGGTATCCTTGTTAGGGTAAAGAGCTGATCCAGCATTCCATCACCAGAATGAAATTTGCACTGTTCCTCCTGGATCCGAGGTTCGACCAAAGGACAGACCCTCCTCTCCAGTACCCCAGTATAGAGCTTCCCAAAGAGGCTGAGGAGTGTGATCCCCGCCGAAGTTGGAAAACATACTTTGTTCCCCTTTCTTATAAAATGGGACCACAAATATTCCTTCCACTGCCTGATTTAATCCCTATTTAAGGCTAACAGTTATCCATCCTTGCGGTAAACAGGTTGTAAACAGGCGGGCATATATCGTTTGCCAGAATGTTTTAGATCACCATGGCATCACCAAACTTTGCCCACATCTGAGTTTTTGCTTCAGTACTGCAGAGCCTCATTCTGATTGGCCTGTTGGTACCTATACAGATCCCTTCACCACTAGTATCCACCACTGGGTTTGGGAATTGCCACTGTGACAGGCACCAAGAACCTTATGGCTACAGTTCCATCCAGGTGCTTCTGGAATGGAGTCGTCATTCATTCAGGCTCAGTGTCCCATGACTGCCTTGGGATGCAGGAGGTTCTACCAGAAGTGCAATTTGAAGATCTCCTACACAGAGGCCAGCACCAGACGCTCCCAGCACATCTTCCCTAGGGTCTATCAGGTCTATTCGGTATCTTCCCCTGCCATGAGATCCAACTCACCACCAGGTGGTGATCAGTTGACAGCTCAGTTTCTCTCTTCAACCAAGTGTCCAAAACATGTGGACACAGATCCTATGATTCAAAACTGATCACCGAACTGCAGCCTAGGATGCTCTGGTGCCAGGTGCACTTATGAACACCCTTATGTTCAAATATGGTGTTCATTATGGACAAAGTGTAGTTAGCACAGAAATAGAATAACAGAGCAGCACTCGGGTTCAGACTGAGTAGGCCATTGCTCCCAATCACAGGTTTCACTGTTGCTACCCACGTGGGTGTTAAAGTCCCCCAGCAGAAGTATGAAGCTCGAAGAGGGGGCACCTTCCAGCACCCCGTGAAAGGTCTCCAAGAAGGCTATCAATACTAATGCTGCCATTGAGTATTTCCGCCACTCAATCAATGCAAGTGCTGTGACGTCATGCATACCCTTCGTAGTAGGAGGAGTGTGTAAAACTATCAGATAAGAAGGTGATGATCTGGAAGTAATTCATGCTTTAACAACAACTAGTAGCACGATGATTTGCAATCTTTGTAAAAACAAATGTTTTGAGAGGTGGAAGTACACTCACTAGCCATTTCATTAGGTACACCTTGCTAGTACCGGGTTGGACCCCGTTTTGCCTTCAGAACTGCCTTAATCCTTCGTGGCATAGATTGAACAAGGTATTGGAAACATTCCTTAGAGATATTAGTCCATATTGACATGATAGCATCACGCAATGATGCGAATCTCCCGTTCTACCACATCCCAAAGGTGCTCTATTGGATTGAAATAGGGTGACTGTGGAGGCCATTTGAGTACAGCAAACTCATTGTCATGTTCAAGAAACCAGTCTCAGATGATTCGAACTTTATGACATGGTGCATTATCCTGCTGGAAGTAGCCATCAGAAGATGGGTACACTGTGGCCATTAAGGGATGGACATGGTCAGCAACAATACTCAGGTTGGCTGTGGCGTTGCAACGATGATCAATTAGTACTAAAGGGTCCAATATGTGCCAAGAAAATGTCTCCCACACCATTACACCACCACCACCAGCCTGAACCGTTGATACAAGGCAGGATGAATCCATGCTTTCATGTTGTTGA
>JAODJX010000136.1:2683348-2694759 GCA_026776945.1 Isichthys henryi | reverse complement strand
TGATCAAAATAATCGGACACAGCTGGAGACGATCAGGGAGGCACACGTGGGTAATCAGGGGGGCGTGGCACACACGACGATCGTACGAGCTGGGCATCACAATAATATTTAATAATAATATTACAGTATTACTACTAAATATTTAGCACACGAATGAACTTATTACACAAGTGGCATCCTATCATGGTAACACGCTCGAATTCACTGGGCTCCTGAGGGCAACCCATTCTTTCGCAAATGTTTATAGAAATAGTCTGCATGCCTAGGTGCATGATTTTATACACCTGTGTCTATGGAAGTGATTGGAACACTTGAAGTTAATGATTTTGAGGGGTGTCCCAATACTTTTGGCAATATAGTGTATGTGTGCCTCGGTTATAGAAATTCATACGAATAAAATCAAACTGAAGTGTAATCCCAATATTATTTAAAGTTTTTAAACTTCCGGAGTGAATTGGAAATCTTAAGTGGTCAGCCATTCATGTTTTACTGCAGTGTAAATATGAGATGGCACACAGGCCAGATTCCCTTAGTCATTCCTCACAATGGGAAAGAACTAAGAACACAGAAATGATATGCAACAAAAGCTTGGTGAGCTGTACAAATCAGAAAACGGCTATAAGGAAGTAGCTAAACCATAGAAAAATCCCATTACCACTATCAAGGCGATAATTAATAGACTCGAAGCAACTAGAGGTGTTTAGAATCAGCAATAAAACGGACGTATATCTATACTGACGCCATGCACAGTGCGGAGGGTGGTTCAAGGGCCTATGAATCTCTAAGGATCACAGCTAGAGAATTGCAAATGATAGTTTTTGGGGTCAGAAAGCCTCCAAAACTACGATCAGATGCCACCTACAGTACATCATCAGGAGTGTTTGGGAAGGATACCAGAATAAAGGCCTCTGCTGTCAACGAACCTTTCGATGGGACAAGGTTGTATCATCAAATGACACCAAATAGAGCTTTTTGGCAACAAAAAACAGAGATGGGTTTGGTGAGGGCAGAAAGAGAAAATCAACTCTTCCTGCGTGTGGTGGAAGATCTCTAATGCTGTGGGGCTGTTTTTTTTCCCGAAGTCCCAGGACATCTTGTTAGGATACATGATATCATGGACATCATATATCAGCAGAAAATAAAGCAAAAGCTGACTTACACTGGCCCATAGATAGAGCTTCCAACAGGACAATGCACCTCAAAATCAACACAAAATGGTTCACCAACCACAGAGTAAAAGTCTTTGCCTGGGCTACACTAGTCCCCCGACCTATTTTGCGTTGAAGCGTCAAGAGAGATTCTGTATGGAGAAACGGCTTCATATCCCTACTCATGTGTTCTCCAAGCACTGCTCAGAGCTATTAGCTTGGTATAGGGGGCTGCATTAAAGTACTAAACGAAGGGGTGCCTATAATTGTGATACGTTTGAGAAAAAATATTTGTTTTATGGTAATAATTTCTTTTTCCTTTCAATTACTTTACTTCAATCACTTTGTAATACAGGGTGAACCGAATAATGGAGTGAACATAAAAATATCCAAGAAGCCAATTATGTACATATTTAACAATATACTGTAAAGGTATGTTTGTTTGATAAATATGGCTTGGAAAGTTTATATTAATGCATAGCTATTATTTATGATCATACACTAATTATGGTTTTGGTTTTACCTTGTGTTGCCAGGGACAGGCGCCAGGTCCTTTGTCACCATAATCAGGATAATGGGTGATGGATGGATTTATATAATAATATCGTGACTTTAACTGGTCATGTAATTATGACAGGTTTAGCCGAATATGGTGGGGTACGATATCTTTATAATAGTTTTAAATTAATTAAAAAATGACAAGATTTTTGTTAGCTCAAAAAATATTTTATGTATTGGTCCCATATATATTACTAGTATGCTAGGTGGAATACTTGGGAAAACTTCTGAAATTTCCAATGAGTGGTCATAGTGTTATGTGCAGCCTGAAACTAAATGCAACAAAATGTTTATTCATGAGAAGTTACAGCACACATTTAAGTCAAAGCCATTGACCCTAACCCCTAGCACTCTGCTATACTTTTTGAACAAGATACAATTACATTGCCGAAACCTTATGCAATACTGATTGAAAAAGGAATATGATGATGTGTATGAATTCAACTCAAGACAGAGATGTACATTAATGTGCATATAACAGTCACTGGGTTATACTTGGGAAGGTAGTAAACTTGCAGCTCTGCCCTGTTCTTAGTTCCCAAGCCCTTATTTCTCATCACCCCCTTCCCCACTACCCTTAAAACAATTCTTCTCATAATTCAGCCCACTACCTTAACGGATTGATAGCCCCTGGAGAAAATTCTCCCAGATCTCTTTTTAACACCCACTACTAACCCTACCCATCCTTCACACAAACACAACCCAAAGAATCTGTGGGGGTTGTTGTAATTTGTTGCAGATGTTTCAGAGACTTTTTCAGCTTTGGTTAGAAGGTAAAACAATAGCTACAGACACACGGACATTACACATAATCATACAAACAAAAGGCCAGTGATACTCATTTTGAGTATCTGTTTAATATTTGTTTAAATTAGTTGTGTTCGGTGTGAAAACTTTATAGGTATTAAAAGTAATAAACTTTTAGTCGAACATTCTAATTGATGGGTGAGTCAAGGGTTAATTTAATCAAACCCTCAGCTTAAAGCTGTAAATAATGTTACCATTTGAGGTCTAGAAATCATCAAAATGACAATTATGGTCCATTCAAGTATGAATTAGGAGAAAAATAACATACTAGTTATAGTGACTAATTTGCAATAGAAAAAAAATGTATTTTTCAGAGGAAACGTTTTTATGTTTGTACACTGTGTAGTGTTCTTGCACTTTAGCCATTTGCTTTTTCACTGTTGCAGTCTGAAATCTTGAAACAGTCAGGGGCTCTCACATGGTCAGGGGCTCGCTTACACACCCCATATTCAAATGGGAGCCAGTGTACACATCATTCAGGAACTGCTGCGCCAAAGGAGCAGATGTGTGGGGGCTGACTGGAACACGAGGGAGCAGAATAAAGCCATGCAGAGGACGAGAGCTGGAGCACATATCCTTCAGCATGACAAAGACCAATGACACTAAAATGAATAAGGAGGATAATTCATGTCTCTCCTGTCAGTCTTTGCAGAACATACTAGTGTATTAAGAAACATATTATTTAGCCTTAGGGAGAGACCACACATTCCCAGAAATATGTAATTACCTAAAGTTAAATGTAGAAGATGTAATGTGTTTTCCATGACTTGCTAGCGCTAATATATGTGATAGCATCACAGAGATTCAGTTCTAGAGTGGCATGCAATTTGTTTCATCTGTTTTAGCTTTAACAACTTTGTAGCGTAAATGACTTGAATCGAAACAAATCCGAACGATTTCTTCTGCCACCTTCTTTCTTTTTATTACTTTGACAGTCAGACAATTTGTCATGCCGTTATGCTGTAAAACTGTGTAAGTATCATTTTAAGATCCTCTCAATAACAGTCTCCTGAAGAAATTAATGGTTCTGCAAAGTAGTAGTTTAGACATTCCTGTCACAGACTAAACTTTGCCACATTATGTGCTTTGCCAACCAAACATATCATTAGGTATCCAACACAAATACCAGTTTAGCTCTGTGTGAAAACAAGCAGACTTCAGGTTATATGTATGCTACTGAATATGAATTTGAAGAAATTTTCTGTGCCCTCAGTTCGGGTGTGGCCAGAGAAGAGGAAACCAATAAACATTCTAGCATTAGTCTTCCACTTAAGGCCAGTGAAAGGCTACATACACAGCTCACATGAACATAAAACTCATTTTGAATCTCCAGCTGGTCCTTGGTAATGGCTTCAAAGAATTTTGTGACACAAACAAATTCATTAATTTCTAGAGATAATGGAGTGTTGTAGTTTAAATTATGTTAATGTCTTACAGTGAGTTGTAATGATGCATCAAAGTTGGATTTTTAGAATCACAATTTTGTTTTCATTGGAAGTCAAGCATGCTGTTTTTAAGTCTGCTTCAGTTTTCTTTCTTCCATATTCCGCTTAAAATATGCAAAAAGTGGAACCCCCACCAGCAAAACCACTTCCTTTACAGCCTACTTGAAACCACAGTCGCGGCAATAGACCTCTGAGCCAAACACTGAGCCTCAAGACTTCAGGATCTTTGGGAACTCGTTGTAAACAGCCACCATGATATTTTCGCTGAAGCCTGATCCTCAGCAGTTCTGCTAGTCAAGAAAGTGAAAAAAAAACATTTCTTGGCAGGTCTACAGTAATATTTTTTTTGTTTGGTTTGTTGTCTTTGGGAAGGCAAACAGAGTAAAGAAGAAAATGGATATGAATAAACAGTACTTGTATTTTCTCATGACCACTATCATGGTATTGTTTGCTAAATGCAACTTCATATATTCCTGCAAAGAACATGCCGTGGTTTCTACCAGTGGTTCCTATTTTTGATTTCAAAAGGAATTTTATGCTTTTAGATTTTAAAATTATACAAACAACACATTATAGTCATGGCCATTAATTTAAGACCATCCTTGAGAAAATTTACTTTTTTCTTCTGAATGATTGCTTCATCCTTACATTAGCCAATTGCAGTCCTTTTCAATTGACCATCTTTTTTTTCTTTTACTGAGAAAAAAAAACTGAACTCCACAAGAAACCAGAAACAAAGGACCACAAGGAGTCAAAAACAAATCAGGTAGGCAAGAACAAAGGCAGAGGCAACACAGGAACAAGGGCAAGCACTTAAATACACATAACAAGGACTTCAAGAAGAAGGGACAGGCAAGGGATATAACTAATTAACCACAAAACAAGAGATTTGGGCCAGCAAGGAACAGGTGAGGGTAATCACGATCAAACAGTAGGGCAACATTGGAGGTACAAGGAACATAGTGAAATTATTACGAAAATAGGTATATATACACTCATACACACTTAATCAGAAAGATAGGAAATCAGAGACCAATACAGAAATAAAATGAATTTCCAACGAAGGTGGTAGGGGAGCTCGAGTTTGACTAGTCTGCTTTGCCCATTTAGCCACATGGCAGCCCAGGGAGCAGGGAAATGCACTATGGACAGAACAGACATGGGAAACAATGGGAGACGGGATGGCCAGCAACACCTACTGTGCAAATGAGGAGATGACTGACTTAATGGGACAAGAAAGGGACCAATTCTGACAATAACTCCCTGGTTATGCGTGAACTTTGGTCACACAAGGTACTGCCAGGACCACAAAGACAGGGAACACAAGACCAATGACAATGGACAACAGAGCTAGACACAGAAACCACAAAAGAAACCCAGGGACAAGACAGACTGAATTAGGATATTAAACCAGAAGAGAACTAGAAAAGATGGGTGAAACATGAGTTGGAACAGGACAAACAGAATGGGGAACACCATGAGGAACTGAACTTGGCAGCTGGGGACACATGGAGCAATGACAGGGTGCCCAGGAGGACACCCAACAAGGACATGACCAGGAGGCTGAAATGAGGAACATGACTGATGCAGGCAAACAAAGGGGACGTAACCAGGGGCAAAGGGCATGACTATAGTATATGGGACACTGAGGGTTTGACAAACTGGGGATATGATGAAGGAGGCTGGGGAGACTGGACTCCCGTGGGCTTGATTGAGGGAGGATCAACTGGGCTAAGTAGCAGCACGAAGGGAACTGGTGAGGACAGGACAGGAATGCCTGGGTTGGGTACCCCAAACATATGAGAAGTCTGAGCAGTGCTGGGATGGTTTCCAGCAGTGGGCCTGGGGGACGCAAAAGGTGTCCATGCCCCTGCAATTTCTCTGGGATAGATGAGAATGGGGAAGAGGTTTATTACTGTGGATGCTGGGTTGGAGCAGAGCTTGTACTCACTCCCCACTGGGCCGGGTCCTGGGGACTCTGGCTGGACAGCCCCCTCTGGGCTGGGCTCTAGGGGCTTGGACTGGGTGACCTCCTGTGGATGGGCTCTGGAGACTTGGGCTCGGGTGGCCCCCTGTGGCCAGGCTTTGAGGGCCCAGGCATGGAAGCCCCCTCTGAGCCAAGTTCTGGGGAAATGGGCTGGGAAACTGCTTCTGGGCAGGGCTCTGGAGCAGGAACTGGAGGCTCTGGCGAGGTGTTAGTCTTCTTACTCTTCATTAAATAACTTCTAGATATGGTACTCACTGGAAGTGAGAGAAGCTCACTGGTCTTCTATGGGCCTAGAGGGGATGACACACCCAATTCTGGGCCAGACACTCAGAACTCTGGCGAGGCAGCAGTCCATTTCAGGCCGAAGCCTCATGAATCTGGCAAGACAGCAGCCTCTACTGGGCTGGAGGTGGAATAAACTGATGATCTTGCCAAGTCCTGCAGATTCAGGAGGCATGTCCATACTCTAACCATCTCCTGGGGGTCTTACTTGTGGGGAAAACAGGCACAATTTATTCCCTACTCCCTTGAGGTGGATTAATGTAAATGGAGACCAACGTCTGTTCGGGTTTCTCAATATGTCCAAGAAGAGTCCTTGGAGGACAAGTCACTAACCCAAGCACTTAGAAAAGATGACTTTGGCGGAGCGGGCCCCTTTGCTAGGCTGGGAAATGGAGATGTGGGCCCCTCTACTAGGGCCAGGAACTGCATCTTCCCTTCTCTTCTTCAGGTGTCCGCGGACCCAGGGAATGAAGTCTTCAGGGTATGTGGAACATGGTGGAACTGAGAATGTGGAAGCGGGACCCAGGACAAACAAATAGGGTTTATTAACAGAAATCAATAGGTCAAAAAAACAACTCATGCTTATCGGTCTGGAGGTCTGGTGGATGAATCTCAGTATGGCAGATGCCAAGATAATGTTATCTGCCAGACTGCATTGTGCCATCTGTAAAGTTTGGTGGAGGCGGAGGAGGGAAAATGGTATGGGGTTGTTTTTTAGGGGTTAGGCTCCATCCCTTAACTCCAATAAAAGAAACTCTTAAGATATTTTTGACAATTCTATGCTTTGTGGGAACAGTTTGGCAAAGGTCCATTTCTGTTATAGCATGACTGTATACAAAGCAAGTTCCATAAAGACACGGTTGGGTGAGACTGGTGTGGAAGAACTTGACTGGCCCACACAGAGCCCTGACCACAACTCCATCTAACACCTTTGAGATGAACTAGAATGGAGATTGCGAACAAAGCCTTTGTGTGCAACATCAGTGCTTGACTTCACAAATGCTCTTCTAGACAAATAGGCAAAAATTCCCACAGGCATGCAAAAGCCTTCCCAGAAGAGTTATTTTAGCTGCAGAGGGGGGATCGATTACATATTAATGCCAGTAGATTTAGAATGGGATGTTATGGCCAGGAGTGCCAGTACTTTTGTCCATATAGTGTATTTTGGAACAATAAGATGAACAATAGTTGTAAAACAAATATAAACAGCTTTGCCAACGGAGGTTGACACTTCACAGTGGAAAAACTGATGATTCTTGTCAATTTTCATTTTATGTCCAAAGTACCTTATCGACCAAAACTGATGTTTTCCTTTTAGATTCACATCAACACCATATGTACCCATGGTTGAAATGTGGGAGGGTAATTGACGGTGTTTCCTCAATATGAAGTTATAGGTGTTGTTATTTGAAACTACATGCAAAACCTATGCAGAGAAGACTGCCTCTGTTCATTTCATTGGGTCTGATGCTGTCAGAGAAACATCAGTGATCACACAGATTTATTAGCGGCTATGGACTCTGACAGTGGATCCCAGTTGTAATTGTAACTGAAAGGTAAATGTGTATCAGCAGCCAGGATATTTACCATCATTTGTACCAATACTGGACTACCCAAAGACTTTATCTATTACAGTTTTCCCTGACCACCAAAACATGCATCCATTTTTTGAAACTGCTTATTCTGTTCAGGGTTGCAGGGGGTTTGGAGCCTATAGGTGCAAGGCAGGGAAAAACCCAGGATGGGGCACCAACCTATTGCAGGGTGCACATGCATATACATGCACTCACAGTTTAGCAACTCCTGTTAGCCTCAGCATGTTTTTGGATTGTGGGGATAAACTGACTAGCTGGAAGAAACCTCACAATGACATTGGGAGAACATGCAAACTCCACACATCTGTAATCCCGGCAGAGACATAAAACCAAGTCCCAGGTGTGTGAGGTGATAATGCTAACCACTGCATCACCATGCTACCCCACCACCAAAACATATTCTTGAAATTATGCTCTGTTGTCCCAAAACTCTAAACATAAGTACATACACACTCATCTTCAAAAACATCCATATCAAAAACAAACTATCCACTGAAAACCATGTAATTTTACATCTAAACCAAACCTTTCCTTTAGACATCACAAAAAAAGCCACAAAATACACAGACACTACAAAATAGTCATTACACACTGGTGAGATCAATTCAAAATACTACCATAAAAACTCAAACTGCAAACTGCAATGAGCAATGGAGCTTATGACTATCCCGTGGGACAACTTCTTTACATTATGAAATGATAAAAAAAAAAAAACTTAAACTGAGCATAATTGTAAATATACTGTAATAATATGCACCTGATAAAGAACATAGAAGACAGTGAAACAATTTCCATGTGTTTACCAATGTGAACTGATGAAGAAAACAAGGCTTATACTGTACATGGCAAAAGAAAACACATGTATTCTGCCTCAGCATCCCGTCTCTGTTCTGGGTCAGGCCAGAGATTTTCATCAGCATCACAGGCAATATGAGCCCTGGCCATGCAGCCGGGGGAAACCCCCTCGCATGCCTTATCCACCCGTGGCAAGCCTTGACCGTGATGTCTAAAGAAGCCCATGGGATTACTGTAAACTTTGCTTTTTACAAAATAGGAGCATACAGTAACTCCAAACTGCTGTACATGAGATGGTACAGTAATACAATGCATTTCTGACAGCATGCAGTGCAATAGCGCAAGCAGATACATCCTTGTTGTCCTGAGTCCTTAGTGATTGCTTGATTGGTCATGGTTCTGACTTGTCCTTCAACCTGTTTTGTTAGTAGTGTATTTAAGTGCCTGCTTTTGTTCTGTTCCTCAGTGGATCATTGTGGCTATTGCCCTATGTTAGTTGTGTCATTGTTAGCTATAGTCAATATAGTTACCCCATGTTAGTTATTGTAGCTGTGTTCCTGTGTTCCTTTTGATAGTTTTCTGTCTTGCTCCCTGACTTAGTTTTGCTTTACCTGTTCTATTTTGACCCCTTGTGGTCCCTTTGTTTTCTGGTTCTCCTGTTTTGTTCTACATTGTTAATAAAACCTTGTTAATTGAGAGTCACTACGTGGATTGTCCCTCCTTTGCAAGCTGAAGTGTAACAACGAGGAGGTAGCCAACAGCTTAACAGCTTAAGTTGGACCTCAGCAACTTGCTGGCAAAGCCAAGATGAGTTTAAGGCATCTTTCTGTGAGATTGCATAATCTGAGTGTATAAGGCCTCTGCGTACCTTGAATTCCTATGACCAAGAATGATTTTACAAGCCTGTTTTTACACCCTTTCCAGCCTTTATGCCTGATCTATATTCAGGGCGCTGTGCCAGACAGAAACTGCATACTCCAGCTTTTTATTGGCTGAGGTCATCATGTGGTCCACCTGTTTTTCACCAAAAATTTCACAAAATTTGAATCATGTGTGAAATCATGTGAACAGTGTTGTGAAATGTCTGCCCTTTAGTAGATGTCATCATGGTTTTGGATGTTCATTTAATAGGCCCAGCCACAGTGAGCAATCAGGAGAAACTGTAATGTAGGTAAAATACAGCATACACAAAAGTAAAAGCAGTGGGCTGCAGTTACAAGACAGGAAACACATTACCTACAACCTGCTTGGCATGAGAACTTATTTGCTTTGTACAGTTTCTTCTTACACACTAGAAATTGCATGTCTCTTGCATGAAAGCCTTGAAATCACTGGGTGGCTCGCTATTGTTAGCCTTAATCTTTTGGTTCTAAATGGCTCTTAATTCATGTGTATTTGCTCCATTTTTCCCTTTACACAAAATTATATACAACATAATGTCATGCATGCATTTCCATGCATATAGAATAGTGAAGATAATTAATTTCTATAACTCCTGTATTTTGTAGGAAATAATTCTTTTGTTTTTTCGCCCATTTAGAAGGAGCAGTTGGTGATTTTTTCCTTATTTCTTATTTTCATATCATTTACAGGTGGGCAACAATGTAGACTTACTGTAGCCTCACATCACGACACACCACATCTGTTCTTCTCATGTTCGCACATGGATGTCCTCCAGGTACCCCAATTTTATCCAGACATCCAAAAACAGTCTGTCAGGTGAATTGACTGTAAGGTCTAGGGTGTTCTCTGAATTGTGCCCTGTGATAGATCAGAATCCTGTCCAGGGTGTCCCATGCCCTCTGATGGACTGTCATCTGGTCCATGGTGTCCCCTGCCTTGTGCTCTGTCATGGACAGCCATCCAGTCCACACTGTCCCCTGATTTGCACCCTATGATGGACTGGCTCCGGACCCCCCGCGATCCAGTAGGATAAGCAGTTTGGAAAATGGATGGATGATATAGTGTGATGGCTTTCAAGGCACAACATTTACATTGGGCATTTAAACAGACATACACATACAGCTTATTATATATATTGTGGGGACTTTTCATTCATTTTCCACGCTAAACCAATAAAATAGAACAACAAAATCATATTATTTTAATCACTTATATCAAAATATCCCTCTTTCTTTTGAAACATAAATATCTAGTTCTCTTTTTTGCAAAATGCATTTCAAAGAACCTGTATGTTCAAACAGAAAAACATTCAAGGAAGGAAGTCACTGATGTAATGTGATAATAAGACATCATCTACAAGCAGGAAATGTTGAACACCAACAGAAGATAAGTTAAGAAGATACCTTCATAATGTATTATAATGGTGGATGCTTTACACTACATTATGTGGTTATCTATAGTGCATTATAGATGAGAGCGTCACAAAGTATTTGTAATGCTTAATAAACATGGCTACAATGTGTTATGCCTTTTTAGAAATATCTATAGCCATGTTTATAATGCTTTATGAATGCATTATAATGCATTATGAAGGTGTTTATAAATTACTAAAAACTTGGCTTTACTGTAAGTGTTACCCAAGAATCCATCACAAGAGCAGTTGTCCATTGGAACCCAGATGGCAAACAGAAGGGAGACAGACCAAAAGACAATCGGAAGCAGAACTGAATCCTGAACCATAGCTGCAGCACTATTCAGAAGCTCACCTAAGAGAGAGAATATAACCAATTCGAGTTTGATATTTTTTACTTCAAACAAAAGCCAATCCTCTAAACCAAATGACCAGTTGTCTAAACACATTTACTAAATCTAGCCATCATTTTCCAATATC
>JAODJX010000136.1:2631523-2651992 GCA_026776945.1 Isichthys henryi | reverse complement strand
TCCGGGATAGGCTCCGGACCCCCCGCGACCCAGTAAGGATAAGCGGTTTGGAAAATGGATGGATGGATGGATGGACGCTGCAAATGTGGACGCGACAGGATAACCAATCAGAAGCATCGAATGGTTTCAAACTTTCGGCTGTGGAGGGAAATAGCAAAGGAGGATGTTTTGCATAAGAAAAACATGAAAATTAAAAAAAATACTGTTATTAAAGATATTAGCAAAGTTTTCCATACAATCTTATGATGTAATCATGAATATTTCCATAAGTAATTGTAATTTAATTTTTCTCTAGTAACTGTAGCGGATTACAAGTCCATTTTTTTGCAATTAAATTATGTAACTCCGTTACATGTAACTTGTTACTCCCCAACACTGTGCAGTTATTAATTTCTAGTGCAGGGAATCCTCCTGTTTGTGGTTTCCTTGAAATATCAGAGTAAGACAAAGGACAGTGACCACTTATGGCAATGTCACATTCCCAGGGTTAATGTTTGTAGGAGTCCTTAATTAGAGGAAGGAGACTGGACTCTGCTTATTGCTTTCTGGGAAAATTACCTCGATAAGAGTCGTCCTATTTTGCCAGTTTCTGGGTGGAGAAAAAATGAGACAAAGCAGTGAGAAAGCACAATCAGTGGCTTCACTTGCACTGTTTCTCCTGTCAGCAAAGTGGCAGGACTGTGGAAACTCTCAGCAGACACTCTGAGTGTGTCTTCAGGAGCTGAAGATGACAGAGATGGTGGGGCCCCTCTTTCTGTCTGCCCACTGTGCCAGCAGAGGAGGTGTTTCCGGCTGAAGCTCGTGAGCCGGGCTCCAATACCATTGCTGAGCTCTGCAGTTTTCAGGTGTCTTTTTACATTTATGGCCCCGGGGCTGTTACTGTCACTTCAGATCAGAGTTTCGGCAGCGTGAATACAGAGCGTTTCAGAGGCATGAAACCTGAAGCCAGAACCTGGGGGGTGCCGTGCCCCTCTCTCTTGGCTTTGATGTCCTTGATTGTGATATGCAAAATCTATTTCCCTGAGGGGGTTCAGTTCCAATAATGGAGATACTGGCAGGGAGACTCCTTGTGTGCCTAAGATAGACCAAGTCACGCTCGCCGGTGCTGGTGCTGGGGAGGGGGGACTGTTTGCAATGGTCGCTGGACGGATGGGCCAGTGGCAAACATGTTTTGTCTTTTCAACGAGGTGCGTCACTCTGTGATGGCCTGATTTACAGGTACTCATGCGGCAGCTCTGTGAGTTGACAGTCTGGGGACTGTATTACCTGGAGTATAACAGTGAAGGAGGCAGCCTGGTCACTGTCTTGCAGACTGAGCATTTTTTTGGTCTCCAGTAAATTAACAGAATGTGCAATGTCCACAGACAATTTAAAGGAGTTAAGTAATATGATCCAAGGCATCCCCCCATTTAAGGTTCAATTCATACTTTTTTCCACATGCGCTTTCAATTGTGGATGAAGAGATGTGACGTGAACAATGCCGTCAGGGGCTGGCTACTAATGGTTACGGTCGGTGTGCAAGTAGCCAAGATTTATATATCTAAAGGAAACCTTGTAGGTAGGTAGCATGTATGTAAACTTTGTCCTTTCAGTTTGTTCAACTAGAAAAAATAAATATCAATAGCTCTGGAAACTTTTGTGATCCCTTGCAATGGTTTTACATTACTTATAATAAGTGTACTGTGTCCATTTAAAGCACAAAACCATAGAATTAATTGACCAAGAAGTATAAACCTAAACGATACAGACATGACCAGTTAAGTGTGTTTTAAGCATTAAGCTATGGGGGACATTGCACACCATGTAACTTTCATATGTTTTTTTATATACATTTAATAATGTATATAATTAATAATGGCACTGTGTCAATTCACCACCAGTAACTGTAAACAAGACAACCTGGCTATTGAACGTAAAGTGTACACACAAGCATTATTTAGGTTTATCCGTCATGTTGCAGCAAATAGCCTTAGTGGGTAAGTGTTGTGGGATCGCAAAACTATTGCGAGGGAATGCAAAACTATTTCAAAAAATATTTTCTCATCCTGACCTCTGTATATTCCACCTATGTGTTGATTATTATTGATTTCTACCCAAAAATCATGTTTCATCACAAGAATCGAATAGCACTTTCAATGAGAAACGTGATCGGGCAGAGGTAAATAGTAAATATTAAACATGTTTACTGTCCAAATTATTTGTGAGATAAAGCCAACATCAGTTAAGTAGTTTTACAAAGGAAAGTTTTTATTGTTTTAAGAACCCATGAAGGCTTGAAACTTGTGGTTATAAACTTTATCTCATCTTGCTTTTGCATAAGCTTCATTTAGACCAAGGACACATCTGCCTTCTGCTGGTCTGAAGGAATAACATTGCAGTACGCATGCACCAACCGCAGCTATCTGCATCCACAATATGACCTCAGCCGTGTGGATGACCGTCCCCAGACCAGAAATGCAAGAAATCACACGCCGAAAGCGTAAAGTATGAAGTCAGCCAGGGGCATATTTAGTAATTCTGGGTGCCGTCACATTGGGCCCCTCTGCTTGGGTTGGAGCTTTCAGTCTACAGAAGTATGGGTCCCACAGTATGTAGTATTCGTAGAGCGGGGGACTCCTGATGGTTCTGGCTCCCCTGTAAAATACTGGGCCCCCTGAAACTGCCAGGGTATCCATGCCCCTGTTATGCCCTTGCCACCAGCATGTCACCTCTGTGAATTTGAATTTTAGTTGAATACCTAACCTAGATCTAGGTAGTGGCTGGCTTTAGATTACTACGTGTGAGTATACCTGTTCTTTCGTTTTGGGATTCACAGACTTCCTGCTCCACACAGGAAGAACCTCTTTCTGGAATTAGGGACTTTTGCTGTGTTCACACTGCAGGAACTCAACCTGATTCTAGTTCCTCGATGAGAGTTCCTGAACCCTTTCTTAGTGTGTTTTTTTGAACACAAACTATGGGGAGTCGCTTATATCAATAGCTTACTGATTGGTTGACCATAAGCACCAGCACTAACATTATGTGAAAGTGCAGAAAAAGAGAACAAAAATTGAGCAGGTGGACTTTTAATTTTTTGTAATCCAGTTACATTTAATGCATAAATTAATGCATTTTTTGCTTGTATCTTCGTATTTCTGCATTGGAAAATTACATCGCTAATATACTTTTGACTAATTTTGCTGGTGCCAACGGTGTAACTTGCCAGGGCTTAGTGGAATAACGTTACATGGTTTTTTATTCTCTGGAAAATGAAAGATCGATATGCTGGCCAGATTTAGTAAGAATTATGAACACGTCACTGGTAATATAAGTAAAATAAATGGCTCTTTCCTCTTTTCATCGCGATTTGATCCCCCGAGTTACTAACAAAACAATTTATTTATCCTGCATTATTTTACCGTGGTGGTTAGCACCTTCCATGCTTTTTTAGCATGAAGGTTCCAGTTTTTGTTGTGTGGTGTGAAAGCAACACACAAAAGTGGCCACTACAAAAGTTCCAGGAGCTATAAAAGTTCAGGTTGAGACAGCCCAGGGATTTGTAAACCGGGAACAGGATCCAGAACTTTGGTGTGAAAGTGACTATGTACTTGTGGACTTGAACGTGGGTGATACAAGCATCTAATTCCATATGACCGGTTGATCACATGCCCTGACAATGGTCTCCGGTTTCACATGTGTGATGTCAAATGTTGTGATGCATTTCTCTTCTGGTGTTAATGTACTTTGTGAACTTGGTCCTCTTTGGTGCTCCGTTTGTCTGCCAGGGGGTCTGTCACCAGGGCCCCAGAGGTTCCTTACCCTCCCCCCACAAGTGCTTTGTGCTGTCACATAACTACTAGGCTGTGGCTTTCAACACAAGGTACTTTGGTTGTCATAGCTGCACCATTCAATGTGTAATTATTGGGGCCTCCTGAGGAGAAAGAGGGGCTTCTGCTGCCTGGATTGAGCACTGGTACAACCTGAGATTCCATTGTCCCACAGTTGACTTTGATGGGAAACTCTTGGTTCAGAGTATGAAGATAGGAGTTGGCAGCTGCCGTGTGGTGGGGGGGGGGGGGGCAACGGCATTTCGTGAGTTCTGAGACCCAAATAAACTGGCAGTGTATGAGCTGTGCCGCTGAAGGATGGGGCACACCCCCATACTGCACATACGATCGATACTGGATACACTGTCTCCGAACACCTTTTCTAGTTCCTTCTTTGCACAGTGCTTTGTGTATAGTCATAGGGATGTGTGTGAGTCAGTATCAAAATAATTTAAGGACTGAATGCTAAAAGACTGATGTCTTTTGATGCCTGAAAGTACAGCGTCATTCTAGGAACCTCAATCTATAATAATTTGGAAAAATAATTATCATTTATAATAATTATGAATACTAAATCATAACCACTGACAGTAATATTAGCTTATATGTTATGCTCTCATGGAGAGCCTTTCGACTGCAAATGCCATATAAATATTAAAGCACCATATTGATGAAAAGCTAAACTACATAGATTACAATGCAAAGCTTCCGTCCAACACCCAACCTTAGGTTGCATGTAAAATAAAACTTAATTATAAACCAAAGAGAAAAGCATTAAAAATGCAAAAGCTGATTGCTGATCTATAGTTATTTATTTAGCAGTCGTTCAGTGCAGATCTCCCTTTGAAATGTCTTTGAGTACTTGGCCACCACTTCTGAGATGGAGGACACCATCCGTTCCAGGCTGCTCTGCCAGGTGTAAGCAGTGGTAATTAGCCCTCCTCTCCCAGCATGCCCTGCTCTCCCCACCCTGAACCCACTTGCAGACCCTCGTCCTCAAGGTCAGGCTGCACCGGCTACAGCTCATAAATATTCACTGGAGACTGCCAGGCGACCTCACTAGCTGCACCCACTTGCCATACTGAGTAGCCACTCTCAGTCCTGGAAGTCACCCACCTCCCCACATGCTGGATTTCACAGAAATGTACATGGAGGTCACCCTTGCTTAGCCAGGCCGCTGGCCGATTTTGGATCAGTTGTGAATTCATTTCATTTATCTATATATGCATTTACTTTGCAGTGTGATTTCTGTGTCATGATATTGAATTTTAATGTGTGTATCTGAAGTATCCAGATAACATGCCTGATTGGCCAGTGGGATGTTTTTATCTGGAGTGTTAGTGTATAGCAGAGCCTTTCAAACCCGGACCTCAATTCTAAACAGAGGCCTAGTTCTCAGTTCTCCCAGTTAGTCAGTTTAATAATTACTGATTCTGATTGGGCACAGAGGCTTCACATCTGGCTCACATGATGTATCTGCAGCAGGAGCCCAGTGCAGAGTCATGGTCAAGCTGATAACTTTCATTATATATGTTATATTCAAAGAAATCGATCTGCATGACTCACTTTTTCCTATCTGCTCTTTTCCAAGCAGTGCACACGTCAGGGGTGAAAAGGTCAGAGGTCATGTGTGGCTGCAACAGGGCATCACTATGTGGGATCAGATTGGGTCCAGGCCTGGAGGTTTCTGGTTCCCTGAGTCCTGTGGTGCAGTGATGTGTCCAAGGGGCTGCAGACCCTCGGGGTGCCAGTGTGACAGTTCACAGTACCCTGTGTTCACCGATAACAGGCCATGTCACTCAGACTGATGCTCTCGTTCGTACTAGGAGTTGAGAACTTAAGATTTTTTGAAGTTCACAGTTATGATATGAAGGCCAAATCGAAGTCAACTAACTGGTGATAATGTCATTAATAAAACCACAGGAGCAGGGAATGCTTTGCAACAAGCAATAATTTGCATTGGCAAAACTTAATGTATATACAGTGATCCCCCACTATATTGTGGTTCAGCTATCGCGCCCCTGCTATATCGCAGATTTTCCCCTGATGTGTCCCAGTTCTCTGCATATTGCATACCTTGCTTGTGGTCTGATTATTTTCGTTTTGTTTTAAGCCCTACGATAGCTCCCAAGCATCATGCATCTTCTAAGCCTAAGCCTAGTAGTGAGCCTAAGCACCATAGGAAGACCTTAACCATTCAGGAGAAGGTAAAACTCCTGGATATGCTTCAGGAAGGAAAGCGTTACGCGGACGTCGCTCGCCATTATGGCTTGAATGAATCAATTGTACGATACATCAAGAAGGATGAAAACAATAAAAGAGCTACTGCATCACTTTCCTTTAGTCAAACAGGAATTAAGAGGAATTAAGAAGAACTCCTTGGAATAAAGCCATCGTTAAAATTGAATCACATACATATACATTAAATATTATTTTGTTACTCATATCCTTAGCCCAGCATCCACATATCTTATGTTTTGTTTACATGTGTTTAAAGTGTGTGGGAGGGGTATTTTAAGGCTTAAACTATCTAAAAAAATGTTTATTTATACGGTCTTTCTATATATCGCGAATTTTCACCTATCGATGATGGATGTGGAACACATCTTCTGCGATAGGCGGGCGATCACTGTACTATAAACAGACAGCTAGTGTTGTAGTCAAGACCACCTAAACTGAGACCAAGACATTGCCGAGACCAGAGGGTACCAAGACCAAGACACACTAAGGCAAGACCAAGACCGAAAACAGACTAGGGCTAGAATCGACATCACATTACTCAGATCAACTGTAGAGAAAAAAGGCATTGCTGTAAAGTGTCTTTATTCCTTAAATCAAATTCATCTTATCTTTGTATCCTTCTTATATTGTCCATATGTCTCTCATTTAAAATCTCCCAGATTTGTCATAGTTACAGGGCCTGATGGAAAATAATATTCTCAGCAATCCTCTCCTATAACCATTTTATCAGATCTCGTCAAGGGAAAGAAATGGGATGTACCAGAAAGATGTTCATATTAAGTCTCTTATACCAGGGACAGAGGCCTCAGGTAAGCTATGAATATGGCTATGTAATGATCCCTTGTTTTGAATTGAAGAAAATGAGCCTCCAGATTGACTTGCACCTCCAAGACCGTGCTTTCTAATGCATGTAAAATGCCTAATTTATTTGAATTGTAACTATGCTATATTATGTTATATTATATTAATAGAAAATCTGGAATTGTCCCCCTGTAATCTTTACACTTCGATATCAACATCACTAAAATTACTTACCATATAGCATAGAACGAATGCTTGCTCAACACAATGCCAATAGACAGATGCTATATAAAATCAATGATGATTAATTATGTCAAATAACACCACTGTAATAGGTAAACAATATACCCACACAGCAGTCTCCGTCAAGGTGGTTCGACAAAATCGGCATACAGCAGAATGTTTCTTTTTCTGGGCATTTTGCAAATATACTCTTTGTGCTCTGTAAAGCCAAATTTAATTACTGCCGACCTCGCGGACATTTTCTTTGCCGACTTTGCTATGATGCGATGTATATGATGTGTGTGGACTGTGAAGCTCTGGCAGTATCCATTGAGAAAATGTATACAATGTAACATTTTTAAAATAAATGCATGTGACTGGTTGCATTTGAATTGAGGCATGTAATAAATAATGATACTGTTCTGTGAGGATGCGCTGTTTTCTCTTTTTTTCCCCATCCCATCGAGACCGCTATGTCCGAGACCAAGAGAAGACCGAGACCAAATAGAGTCGAGACCAAGACAAGACCAAGACCAAATAGAGTCAAGACCAAGACAAGAACGAGACGACAAAAATATTGACCGGTCTCGAGAACTTCAGCACTAATAACTGGAAATTCTGTCCATAAAAGTTCTGATCAGAATTAGTGACAAGTGCAGTCCTGACAGATTCCAGTAGGAATGAGTCTGATTTACTGCTGTCGATGCGAACCAAACTCTCACACTGTTTATACAGGGACCTGATTGCCTGCAACAGCAGACCCGGTACCCCATGCTCCTGAAGCACCTCACACAGGGCCCCCAAAGTGACATTATTGTATGCCTTTTCCAAGTCCAAAAAACAGAAGTAGACTGGTTGGGCAAACTCACTTGACCCCTCCAGTATCCTTGTGAGGTTGAAGAGCTTTTCCAGTGTTCCATGACCATGACAAAATCTGCATTATTCCTTCTGGATCCAAGGTTCAACCAATGGATGGACCCTCCTCTCCAGTACCTTGGCAAAGAACTTCCCGGCGAGGCTGAGGAGTGTGATTCCCCTAAAATTGGAACACATCCTCTGGCCTGCCTTCTTAAAAATTGGGATCACCACCCCAGTCTGCTAATCCAAACATAGTCTCCAACCTCCACACAGTGCTGAATTTACTCGACCAAGATCCCTGATTTTGACTGCCACTCGATCTACACTGCACCCAACCTGCAGGTGGTATGCCCAACAAGAAGGTGGACCCCTGTAACACTTTCTGGCTATGCCTGGCTGGCCCGGCTACCACGCACTCACCCACAAGCTCTCTCCCCAGGCCTGGCTCCAGGGTGGGGGCCTGGTCTCCCCAATCTGGGTGGGGTCACGTGTCCCTCTAATGTACTTGTCATGAGCAAGCTACTTAGCCTGCAGTGTAAATGGGGAAAAGCTGTAAGCTGATTAACAGTAAAAGCTTAATAGCTTAGCAAGTAAATGCAAATTTCTATGCAGTACTTTTTGAGGAATTTTACATGAGAGATGCATTCCAAATTATAATATATGAATATATTATTTTTTAAGTTGCTGTTTTCTCTCCCCCACCCTCATTTCCCTCCTTCGCTTTCATTGTCTTGCTCCCGCATTTCTCCCACTATGCACCAGTCTTTTGCTGCAGAATGCAGAATTGGAGTGGGGGGGGTGGGGGTGGCAAAGAATGCAGCCTGTGGAAGAGATAAAAATGAGAGAGCTGAGCAGAGAGCTAAGTACAAGGCTAGAGGACAGGACTTCAGTGGAAGAGAGAGACAGAAAAGTAGGGCAGAGTTATCGAACAAAAGAAAACCACTCTAATGAAATTGGGGGGAGGAGGAAGTGAAATGGACAGGGAAACATCTGAACAATTAAGAAGTAGGTATCTGGAAATGTGGGGCAGCCATGGAAGAGAAGATAAGCTTTTAAATAATGAGAAGATCGCTGTAGCAGGAAGGACGAAGAAAGAGAGGAAGAAAGCAAGAGAAAGGTGAGAGACAGTAAGGGGTTGGGGACAGATTACCTATCAAACCTACTGCCTCAACCCATTCTGCAGCTCCTCCCCCTTCTGTGTGTCACCATGGTAACCAGACAGAGTGCCTAATACACGGAGTTAATATATTTTCCGAGGGAGGGTGAGTTGGGTACTAATGCATTCGTTTGTCTCCACACAGACGAGTCAATCAATACTGACCTCCAGATTGTTCCTGGGTACCAGCAGCACCACATGTACTGTATGAGGACAAGTGTTGGGACACACTGAGGTCACTCTACATGCTGAAGAAATAAATAAATACAGGGCATAGTTTGTGAATAATGTTCTATATAACTTTTATTTATAAGTGTGGATAAATAACTATGTAGGATTACAATGGAATCTATAGATTATTGTGTAATTTAATAATTACCTACTAATATCTGGGACAGTGCACGAATACTATACTATATTATAACCAGTTTTAACAGAAATGTCTCTTGATCCTTTCCTTTGGTGAATTATCTTCAAATGCATTTCAGTAAATCACACACTTCAGTAATGTTTCCTCTTCATTCATGTATTTTGGTATCTTTTGCTACTATACTACCATCCTGTAAGTGTACATATGCACTGAACAATTACAGCTATCCCTTGCTTGTCCGTGTCGGTGCTGTCCGTGAGTAATGTGTTCATGTTTGTGTCACGTGACCTGTATGTAATGCCCAGGTGTGACCCCCACATACTTGTCAAATAGACAACAAAGGCTATAGGTCATGAAATTTTAAAATCGCTTAGAAACAATGATTTTTTTTGTGATGTAGATATAGAAACAAAGGAGTCTGCAGATAACTACTCATTATTGAACAATACGTAATTATGTACTTAGTGCTGTGTGTTTAGTAATCATACTACATATGTACAGAGTGAATGTTTTACAGTCTACTGGCAGTCATATCCCTCACTAATGTCTGTTACCTTCAGATACCTTTTTAAATTCAGTACAGATTCAATATATGTTTATGGTTTTATTGCTTCCAATAGGCAGCCATTAGTCATCAGAAAACAAGATCGAGTTGCAAATGATAATTTCATTTATTTACTTTGAAGCTGCAAAGTACAGACACTCCGCTACTTATGAATGAGATACGTTCCAAATGCCCATTCATAACTTGAAATGTTTGTAAGTTGTTATTCAACATCTTTTTAATGGTATACGCATGTACAAAGAACTGGGATGCTGGGAGCACGCACGCTACGCTGCTGCGCGGCGGGAGTAGCAGCCAGAAGTTGTACTAGGCAGAATTGGCACGCGGGAAAAAAAACATGATGTTGTGGACAGGAAACGGGAGCCCAATGAATACGATTTAGACTTACAGTCCTCTTCGTTCATATGTTTGAAAGTTCGTAAGTAGAGGAGCGTCTGTAATGTGTGCGTGGCAGAGTGACTGCCTCGCTGTTTCATTGGGCTGAATACAAGGCCACCCAGCAAGCACAAACCTCTCATCTACGATCACTTCAGTGACAGTGCAACCGACCTCCTAGGAAGGACCGCCAAGTGAAATTCAGTTTTCATTTTCATATTTTTTTAAGCTGACAAACATCCATATTTGCTGCATATTAAGTGAAGAAATAGCTGGATCAGTTCATAGCAGTCTCCAAAATGCATACAATTTTATAGTTAATGATGATGATGTTATGTTATGTTAGATGGATGGGTGAATGGACAGACAGATGGATGGACATGAGGCTGGCTTTAGCTATGAGCAGAACAGGAAGTTGCCTTGGGCCCCCAAATTGCCTGCGTTGTGAAGGAAGTGAAATACTCATCAATCTTCTGGGAAAGAGGGCCTCCCAAGTAAAACTCCTGAAAAGGTAGAGCTGGCCCTGGATGGATGGACAGATGGATGGATGGATGACAACACAATAATCAATCTGTGATGTTCCTGCTGATTTAACAGTAATTCAAATGTATTCTTTATTTATCTTAGTATATGATTAAAAAGCAAGTCGAGCATCAAAAGGTCAAAACATTTTTATGCCTGGAAAATAAGGCATTATGGAAAGTCACCAGCATTTGATAATACAAGTCTCTTTGGTAAGTTCCAAAACTGGTCCTGGAGTCGGTTCTTACATTCCACTGCGGAGCGAGCACATGCAGCCCTGTTCCCGAGGCCCTCACCTGTGACCTTAAGCCACCTCACAGGTTAAGGGTCTCAGGGACAGCCAGGCATGTTTGGCACCTCTAGTGTTCTGCGGGTAACTTGCAGATTCCAGCCTGGAATAATTGTAGCTGGATTCACTGAGATCTGACATCTATGGCGGCAAGAATCTCATAAAGTTTGGACAGAATACAAACTTAATGTCACATATCACAACCTGAGAAATGTGGTGCTTTTATCAGTCAGCATCAATTTTGCATACTGTCACCAGGTGTGAAATATTCTGTAGTTTGTAGTATAATGTTGCAAACAGCTAAATTTAGCAGTGCAAATTTGTAGCCATTCACTTGTATTGTTTAAAATCAAGCTAAATGAATATATAAATCTTATGCCGTATTATATCGAACACAGATATAAATGACAGATCAGTATTTTCTATTTTTATACCATCTCTTCTACCAATAAAAGCCAGTCAATTTTCAGAAGAATGATCATTTTTATACTGCTGTTTGCTACTTAAAGCTTTCGTGTCTCCCTTCTTTGCTGACAAGTAAAATCTTTTTTTTTTGTCAGAATTTCATTATAGCATGGTTTTAAACTCTAGGCATGTAATGTATTGTGTCTGAGCACTGAAGCACTGAAAGACACGTCACAGCTCGGACATGAACATTTACATATTATCCTTCCACTTACAGTGTGCTATGAGGACACAGGTATAAGTTTTATGTGGGGCAGGGGGAACTGGGAGATGGGGGCCACTCTGTAGACATTTGAGAAGCTTCTCGTGGTTCCATTTTGAAGATTCACAATAAAACACTTCCAATATGTCTGACAGCCTCACAGGAATATCACCTGCAGAAAGAACATAAAAACAGAAAAAACCCTCAGAATCTAAAAAGTCGGGGGAAAAAAATCACATGTGAACGTTCTCCCTGGAAGTCACAAAGTGAGTTAGCGCCACCTAGCAGTCGACTCTCAGACTGATACTCTGTCAGCTTGTGGTCCTGCAATGGTGCATACAAATTAATTTTTAGTGATTTTTCACTTTCTTAGCATACAAGAAGTATTGTCCTTAAGATTCAATACAAATAGCTTAGGTACAACTACAATACGTTTACATATAATAAAACAATTATTTCAATTATCTTTCCCTTTTGTTTAGGCACCACATTAATTATATATGGAATACTGTATTTTTATGTTGCGGTTTATTTTTTAGACTCAGTACAGTACAGGGACACCGTCTTATCCTCCACCTCCATGACCAGCACATGTAACAGCTTGCCACATAGATGAGCACATGTGCACACATGCCAAACCATAATGCACAATAGGACATGCATGCAACATATACATTTTTTTTGTAAAATTTAATTCTCTGCTTAATTATTTCCAGCGTTTATTGAAACATTTCCCTGCTCATTCAACTTCTTGTTCTCCATCGGCTATAAGGACTATTGCAGGAGCAGGAAATCTGAAGTAAATCATTTAGATAGAGAAAAAAAGATTTAATTTCAAGGATGGAAAAAAGACTGATTTAAAGGGTTAGATTACATTAGATTATGCACAGGAATACCCAGAAGGACATGCTTACTCTCCATCAGGTAACATGCACACTCACCAGTATTTGCTGATACACAAATGAAATTGTTCTTTTAACACACACACACCCAGACAGATATACACACAAAAAAGGAAACTGATTCTCTTCTCCTCCTTTTCTCTTTATCTGTCTCTCTCTCTCTGTCTCTCTCTCTCTCCCCATCCCCTGGCTGCATCGGTGATATTAGCTGCATTCTAAAAAAAAAAAAAAAAGCAAAAATCATCCCATTAGTCCAAAAACAAAACAGAACTAAGGTTTTATTTTGCGCCACTCTTCCTTATCTTCATTTCTTGAAGCTGTAAATACTGGAGAAAAACACAGACTGTGCCCTGCTCTCTCCCCTGCTCTTCTGTGCCTCCCCGCCTCTGTCTCTGTGAGACTCTCTCCCCGCTAGGCTGGATGGCTACAAGCAATTAGAGTTTCACCAGACAGTGAGCTAAACAGCTGGTTCAGTGCAGACGAGGCTATTGATTCCATCATTTGGTGCTTATACCTGCTTGCCTGCCTCCCTCAGCCCTACGAATGTCTGGTCGCTCACTGTCCTCTCGTGTCAGTCTTTGTCACTGATAAAAGCATGCACACACAGAGAAATGAACCACATTCGTTTGCACACATACTCTCTGTCCACATTTTTCGCCACAATTCCTGCTCCTTTTCAGCATCTCTTCCCTCCATGTTCAGCTTCTCTCCATCTTTTGTATTCAGCGCTCCCAATTTCCATTTATTTCTTTCCACCCTTTCCTGCTCTTACGCTGTTTCATCCACCCGCTCTCCCCCTCTTCCTTTCTCTCTCGCTCCGATCACGTTTTTCAGGCATCACGTCTCCGTCTCTCTCGCTCCCCTTTTTGCTGCCTGCATGTGTCTGCAAAAGGAAATGTGTGAGAGAAACAGAAAGTGAGGTGGGGGGCGGGGGGGGCGGGGGACGGAGGGTAACTATCTCAGTGAGAGTAAGAAATACGTCAAGGCCAAAAGTGACAAAAATATCTCATCGAATCCCACCACCTGAGTTTGCATTAGCGCTACCCCTTCATTAAAATACATGTTTAGTGCCCACAATGCTAAACATAGGGTTTCTATGGATGGAGTCCAGTTGATTGCCAGCAGATTACAGTCAGTGTTAGTTAAAGAAATTGGCGATAGTTCCCAAAAGCAATCAAAGAATCCATTGACCAGTCGTTACTTTGGAACCCACTTCATTCTTTCAGATGATTGTTTCCAGGTTTCCGAGTTCCATAGTTGTGTCCCCCTACATTTAGTAGAAATACCCTTTATGTTAAAATGCCTGTCTAGAAATGCTACATACCAATTTGAATGTGGGCTGACATAGACTGAGGTATGGTGTAAAGGTGAATGTTTGCAGCTGCCTCAGTAATCAATATAATACTACTTTCATTTTGTCTGGCTGGCAATGATGTAGACAAAATGTCATTTGTAAATTTGTTGAGATGGCTTCCAATTTCAGTATAATCTAAATAAAACAATGGTGGATGCATCTGGTTTAAGTTAACTTTACACTCACTTGACAATATTGCAAAAATATTGAAAAAAGGGAAAGGGATGAATACATAAACATGTAGTTGTAATGCCACAAAATGGGCACCTGTCTTTAGTAATTATTATTATTATTAGTCACATTATTTACCTATACAATTCCTGGCGGGGTATCCTAAGTTAAAATGGGGTCTTCTGTATGCAGGTTATAGCACCCTAACCTCGATGTGAACCATCCCGTTTATGAGGAGGTATACTCGAGGCAGCTTGCTGTGACCTGTATGGGAAGCACTCAAGCATACAGCAGCATGACTGCAACCTTTGGCCATCAGTCTGAACCGTCAGCACCTGCGGCAACATGTGAGACCCAGGTCTGGGGCGCAGCTCAATCAACCAGTGATGTCATTGGTCCTGATGCTTCTGCTTCTAAGCAGTTTCACTTACTTACTAAACTCAACAACCTTCCCATCGTATGAGCGCGGTGACACTAATTGCCGACTAAAATGACATCAGGGTAGGAAAATGTCGGTTGCACATGGTTTGACACCACAAATGTGATCCAGTTCTTGCGTCACACCTGCTTGGGGCATTGTCTAAAACTGCTATACATCAAATGTTTAAGATCGACGAGACAAAAAGACCGACGCTAAAATATTATGACACGGCTTCTTAAAATCAGAAAAGGGATGAACTGGTTCCACCAGGGAGCGGAGAGATATTCTGCCTGTGTAGACTGGAGAGTAACGCAGAATGCTGATTTGAGCTCTTTTTTCTTACAGGAGAGGTACAACGCAATGCGGATACTAGCTGTCTGAGCCACTAGCCAGACACACTGGGGGACTTGTGGGGAGGTGGTTGGAGGGAGGGGGGACACACACAATCAGCACAGACACTCGGGTACAGTGCACATACTTAAGATGAGGTACGACATATAGCTGGATGGGAGTGTATTATCTGAGGCTATATAACGCAAAAGATTAGTTTTTGATGGTAAGCAATTGTGGTTAAGTAACCCGGGTGAGTCCCCTTTCATCACTGATCAGAAAAGTCCGGAGATCGAAACATAAGAACAACGGCAAGCTATTTAAACAAGAAGCTAGGTAGATCTGAGGTTTTATGTGGCAGTGTCTGTATGCATTAAAAAGCGCATTTTTTTAAATCGAATGGGCACCCATAATATTAACATGAATGAAATAAAATGACAAATATACCCTCTGGACATACATCTACATGTGAGGACTAGAAACTACATATTAGGACACACAAACACAGCAAAAACACATCAAACAATTAAAGGAATAATTTTAAATAAACAGAATACACGGTACTGGGTGTCTTCAAGTTATTGTCTTTCTGTATAATCTGTTTCATGTAGAACTCAAGGGGAAGTGGGAATAGCACAGGCAGACAGTGTTTACTCCTATAGCCTGATGCTCCCAGACAATACATAGAAACTCTGGTTGTGAAAGTGTCCCAGGTGTGACCTCACAGCTCATACAGTATGCTACACTTTAAACCACATCCAAATGCCATGGCAATGTGATGATAAGAGCTGCTCCTTATTTATCGTCTGCTAGGTTGAGGGGTTGGGGACCCACCCCTTATTTACTGTCCGCTAGGCTGAGGAGTTGGGGACCCGTCCCTTACTTATCGTCCGCTAGGCTGAGAGGTTGGGGACCCGCCCCTTACTTACCATCCACTAGACTGAGTGGTTGGGGACCCATCCCATACCATCCGCTAGGCTGAGGGACCTGCCTCTTACTTACCATCCGCTAGGCTAAAAGGTTGGGGACCTGTCCCTTACTTACCGTCCGCTAGGCTAAAAGGTTGGGGACCTGTCCCTTACTTACCGTCCGCTAGGCTGAGAGGTTGGGGACCCGCCCCTTACTTACGGTCCACTAGGCTGAAAGGTTGGGGATCCGCCCCTTACTTACCGTCCACTAGGCTGAGGGCTGAGGGACTGGTCCCTTACTTACCGTCCACTAAGCTGAGGGGTTGGGGACCCACCCCATACCATCTGCTAGGTTGAGGAATCCGCCCCTTACTTACCATCCGCTAGGTGGGGGGGTTGGGGACCCACCCTATACCATCCACTAGGCTGAGGGGTTGGGGACCTGCTCCTTACATACTGTCCACTAGGCTAAGGGGTTAGGGACCTACACCTCACTTACCGTCTGCTAGGTTGAGGGGTTGGGGAGCCTTTCTTTGTCAGGCTGCTGGTGTTGGTGACACCGCAGGGAAAGCTAGAAGGTTGTACAGTTATCTCCGAGCTGTTTATTATGCGAAACCATACAACCAACTACCTCACGCTGCAGTGCACTCATGTTGCTCCGCCCCCTCCCCCTTGCCCCTCCCCTCCCCCTGGTATAGGCCTCTCTGGGGGCCAGCAATGCCTTTGTTGGTATTTGTCTATCCATCCTTATGTCTCTACATCCATCCGTCTATCCATCAGTCCTACCCTCATTTCTAATATTCTACATCCAAGAGCTTTACCCATTACACCATTTTATTGCCTGCCTATTGACAAGCTGCTAACACATGTTGTTTTTATGTAACGCACATAAAGAAAATGTATTGTTTTTAAACAGGCTAACATTGTTCCGGAAATACAAAAGACAGGCTGCACCGTTTCTTCTGCAGAACATTCCCCCCACCATAATATGCCGCACTAACAGACTCTGGATGAAATGCAGCTTGTCTTTGCAGGGGTGCATGCTCTAGCTCTGAACACATCTGTGGGCAAATTAACATGGCTATTTCTTACACCGAAAGAAGATTCATACCTAAACACCCCAAACGGTTTGTTCCTTAGATGACAGCTATATATTTGGGCTTATTTGAAGAGGGAGATGCTTAAGAAGGGGAATGAATCCCAAATAAAACTTATTTTTTAATCACCTCCAAATTCTTAGTTGCTGTTGCCCTCTATTGGTCACTGGACAAAGCACATTTACATGTTTTCCCCCGACACCATCCTGGCTCTGGCCAGTCCCCATCCTTCACATTTTCCTTTACACTCTGGGCAGTCCTCATACTTTACATTTTCCTTTACACTCTGAACAGTCCTCATCCTTCACACTTTCCTTGACACTCTGCCCTGTCCCCGTCCTTTACCCTTTCCTTGACACTCTGCCCTGTCCCCATCTTCCCTTTCCTTCACGCTCTGACCAGTCCCCATCCTTCACTCTTTCCTTCGCACTCTGGCTCATCCCTATCCTCCACCCTTTCTTTCACAGCACCAGTCTTCCTCTGCATTTTCCATTTCTGTGCATTTTGACCCATTTTCTTAGTTAAATTTGAAAAAAAAAAAACTCTGCCTGAAATATTGATCTAATCTATCTGCTGAAATGTCGGCGCATGCTGCCTGTTTCCTATCTGTACAATTCTGCACTGCCAAACCTCGAAAACTGGGATTATCCCAAGTGGGCTGATAATCAAGGTCAATCAATTTTCATGATTCACTGTGCAACTCTCCTTGTCACCCAGACACCTTGCTAAGGTACGTGATATCAGCAGTGGAGTTTCCAGCACTCTCCTGGCAAAATCAGAAAGGTGGTTTTATTACCATTGGGGGGCACTGTTGTGTTTGACGCTGAGAACAGTGGTCGTTGACTGGGAACATTTTTGTCCATGCACACACACACACACAATACAGTTTAATAACGCTGTACTGCAGTGTCCCTGCACAAAACACTGGATTGGTGTGGCAAGCCTTCACAAAGCATTGGCTTACATTATATTATATATGTTTACCCTCATTTACTGTAATACAACTGATTCAATTTTTTGTGCAAATTACCACACAGCTCTTAGGCTGAATTATTTGTGGTGAAACAGGGAAAGAACTAAGCTACGCAGGGCTCCGGCCCTCCAGGACTGGAGTTTGACACCCCTGATGTAAAGGAATGCAGGCCGCACATAACACCCTCAGGTTAATTACTGCATTACATAAATTATCTCAGAAAGGTGGTAGAGGCCAATGAAATCAAATCATTTTAGCACTAGTTAAGTGAACAAGGAGCAGAAATACTTTCTCCATCTCTGAATCTGTGACTCTTCAGTCCTTGAATGTGAAGCCAAGTATCAAGATGCTAGATGGCAGACCACCCCTGGTACTCAGAAACAAGGGGGCTGCTGGTTACCATGGTGATGCCAACAGCATCTTTCCAGTATTTCCAAACTTAATATCACTGCTTTTCCATGGGTGGTACCCTCTCCCCTATTCTCTGCCCTTCATAACAGGCCTTCTCACATTTTCCAGACTTTCGCTACTGTCTTTTCCTGCTTTTCTCTCCTTTTTCCATTAACATCTCTTTATTACCCATTATCTTTCGGTCACCTTCCTTTCACATGTTTCGGTCCTTCTTCTGATTCCCTCCCTCTTATCGCGCTCCTATTGTAGTCCCATCACGCAGAAATGCAGCAGGATCGTGTCTATGCCAGCGCCTCTCTCTGCCAATCTGCCCGCGTGTCTCCCTGCCAGTCTACCCGTGTGTGCTCCCAGCTCGAAACAAACCATCGCTGCCAGCGAGCGTGCTCTGAGTTTCGATTTATCTTGCCAGGTAATCAGTCTGCTGGTAATCTTGGGAAATATCCATTTATTCCAGCTCAGTGATAACATGAATGTGGGAGTCAGTCGATGCCTGCTGCTGCGCGAGGGTGGGGACCTGACACATCACACAACATCAACGGGAAACACCTTTGTTTTTGGAGTTCTCTTTTAGTTGTCAGATTGGTGGTATCTCTAAGCCTAAAGCTAGCAGATTGTGCATCTAACCGGCCATCTGGAGTTAATCAAACAATTATAGTTCACACAACCATTTTCTAACAGGAAATATTCAATATAAGATTCAATATAAAAATAAAGCAAACAAAGTTCATTTCATACTAATTACATATACCAACAATAGAATCTAAAATAAGATTATTTTTTGGAGTATAAATATCTAATTGATTACTCCCTTTTTATTTAAAGCATATTATTATAACATTTACTGGATTTTTTTGTTGATACACTATTGTTTATTTACTTATGTAGATTTACTTGCCAAATGGTACGATCCATTTAATACTTGTAGGACATAAATATGGCTTGCGTGTTTAATACCTGGATTACAACCAAAGTTTAAATAGTGACCTTTTAACCAAGGAAATAAACATGCATTTGTGTTCTACATGGAATTCTTAGTCTCATTTTGTGACTGCTTTGCTAGAATGAAATGAGTACTCATTTTCCCCCAGTCTTCATATTGCTGATCATTAGGTGAGGGGTCTGTACCCTACAAGACTAGCCCATTATTTGATAAGATTAAAGAGGGGAAAAATCAATTATTTTGATAAAACTGGTAGTTTTGGCTTGCTTATTATACTGTACTTTATTTGGGAATACCAATGTAGACTAAATGTGATATTTCACTTTACTATATTCGTAAATAGTACACCTTTGTGTTTGCCTATTGCTTTAAATAGAAGCAACTTTGAAAATGGATTGTTTCTTACAAAATATGTGCTTTACTTATCACCTAAGAGGACACCAGTGACTCCTAAAGCCTTTTCCTTATCCCCCGATCTAACTTTACAGAGGCAAAATGACACTAAAGGAACCGCATTCCTCAGAACTCTCCCAGATTAAATACACAAACAAACAAGCAAACAAATAAATGCCTCTAGGACCAGGGTTATTCTCATTAACGAAAACTAAATCTCTAAGAAAACATTTTAGTAAACTGAAATAAAATAACATACGAAAATAAACCAAATCAACTAACCAAAAACTACATATACCGCTTCTGACACTAATTTAAATAAAATAACACAGAATGTCAAATACCTACTGTACTCTTACTGTTTTTGACACTGGGTAGCTAAAGTAATGATTTGCTTATCTTTAATTACCATTAATAATACCTGCAACTTGATTTCCCATTCATAGAACATTAGTACATAATGTGCATTGTATATAAATGTAGAATTCTCTGGACACATAAATAGCTCTATAACATTCAGTACTTAAAAATAAAAATTCTAAAACGTACACAAAAACTTAATATACAAAAAAGAAAAATCTATCCATTTTCCAAACTGATCATCCTACTGGGCTGTGGGCACAATGGGCACGAGGCAGGGAACAACCCAGGATGGGGGGCCAGCCCATCGCAGGGCACACTCACACACCAGTCACTC
>JAODJX010000136.1:2614843-2626275 GCA_026776945.1 Isichthys henryi | reverse complement strand
GATAGCTCTCTTTGGGCACCCTCAAGTTTCACATTCCTTTCTCCCTCTCCTGATGCTCCTCGGGGGAGCTCAGAAGCTTGGCATGATCTTCTGCAGCTCCTGCCATCGACAGCCTGACCTCCTCCCCCACTTAGTGCTCTCTGTTTGGCTGCCTGGCATTGGCACACAGGGAGGCAGTCCCAATAGCAGGCAGCTGGACACGTCAGTACAAGCAGCTGCCAATCAGCAAGGGCAACACATACAAAGCATACAGACTTCACGGTGCTTGTCTTGTTATTTACCATGAGCAAGACCTTTAGTTAGTGAGTCTATCTTGCTTTTAGAGTCAACCAGCAAGCACATTACTGACAGTGTCAGACAGCTGGTGTGTCTGTCAGTTATTTATTTGATATGTCTGTGGGTTAAAGCATTAGATCATTTACACTAATGTACAACTGGAACATTAGGTGTCAGGTGTGAACTATTGTGGCCAGATTCTCAAGTCGGAAAGAGTTGAATAGGTGGCTGAGTGCTTGGATAGCTTCCCAAATGACAGCAACCAAGCAGACTCCATGCAATGTGTGAGACAATCCAAACATGACCAGCATCCCTAAAAGCATTGGCAAGACATGGACTGCACCGCATTAGAAGGACACATGGCCCCTCTTGTTTTTCCCTCTCCTACCCAACCCCCAGCACCCCAGGCTCCAAGAGTTGGGAAAGGAGTTTCTATACAGAACAGGGGCAGAGAAAGAAATGGGGAAGAAAAGAGACGTGTAGGGTGATGGTAGGAAAAGAACAGACAAGCAGGAAGGGGGGAATAGAGAGACAGCAAGACAGCACACTAAAATAAGAGCCAGCCTCGTGTCAGTGCTGTGACCTACTAACGCAGGGCTGAGGAATTCTCACTGCCGACCCGAACACATTCCTAGGGCCTGCAGACATTAACCCACACATTGCCACAGTGTCGTGCCAGACTATGGGAGACCCTTTCTCCTTGTAATGCTATGCAGATAATCTCATGCTTCATCATATAATGGGACTGAAACACAAGACACTTAGACACACGCAAACATAATCTCCTGCAAGACTCAGGACTGCAAAGCATTACAGGGTGCCTATTGTTGACCGCAGGCTAAACTGTTCTAGGCAGGTTTGTACTGAATGCCACAACACTGAGCTAGACAAGTGAGGAGCTAGATAAGCAAGGACATATGTATAAAACACAGACGGTAAATAAATGCTAAGCTATATTGTTAAGACTTTTCTTAGTCATAAATAGCATAGGAACCATATTGACAACCCAGTTGTCAAAGAAGGGAAAAAATATAAAACTTTTCATAGAAGAACAAAATTACAATATAAATGAGGCAACATTATTCCATCTGAAGATATTGCAACTTGCAACTGGCGGCATTTATTTACGAAATGTATTATTAAGAACTCCAAATCCATAACCAAACCAAAGAGTACATTTGTAATAAGTATTTGCATGCATATTTGTTTGATGGCATAAAACCATAATAATGGTTTCATATAGACTAAACAATGCTTTGTTACTTTGTACTTTGATAATAAGCATCACTTTGTAATATTAGTAAATCCTTGCCTAAAAGGAATCTATAGAGCAAGAAATTAAAATCGAGCTTTGGCTGCTGTCACTAACCAGTAGGAGATGATTTCTTAGGGCAAATTGGAAAGAAACTTCTCCTGAAAGACAAACAAGGGAAACAATCTCAAGATAGACCCAGCTGTTCGGCCTATAGAAGCATTCATTTCAATATAGACCTGGTTGTTTGGCCAATAGGAGCATCCGCTTCAAGATATACCCGGCTCTTCGGCCTTGAAGAGCAACCGCTTCAAGGCAGACCTGGCTGTTCAGCCTATAGGAGCATCCACTTCAAGATAGACCCAAATGTCCAGTATATAAAAGCAACCGCTTCAACACGGACCCAGCTGTTCAGCCGATAGGAGCACCTGCTTCAAGACAGACCTGGCTGTTCAGCATATCGGAGCACTTGATTCAAGATAGACTCGACTCTTCGGTCTATAGGAGCATCTACTTCAAGATAGACCTGGCCATGTGGCCTGCTGGTGCATCCACTTCAAGATAGACCCGGCTGTTCAGCCCATAGGAGCACCCGTTTCAAGCTAGACCTGGCTGTTCGGCCTATAGGAGCACCCGTTTCAAAACAGACCCGGCTGTTCAACCTATAGAAGCATCTGCTTCTTTAGCTCGAAACCTGTAAACCATCCAACATATGTATTCCATTTGTTATTCCCCCTGCATTTGTTTGAAGCTAGTCATTCTGCATATAATGACCTACAGTTTCCCTCCATCGCGGAAACACTTGTATGTTCCATTTGCAGGTTAATATCTTCAGTCAAGACAGGAAATGTGTTTGAATGCAGGAGGGAACCCAGAGCCCCTGGAAAAAGTACTTGGGTATAACAATGCAACTTTGTAACACCAAAAGTTATGACCATCTGATATTGCTTTGTCACACCATATATTGAACAGTGTGAACTAGGAGTGGTAAAAAAAAAACGTAAGTAAGAACTGTACTTTTCGATTTTTTAGACTTTTAAAAAGTTTTAAGAGTGTCAACTAGTGTACATCACCTGGACCACACTTACAGCAGAGGACGCGTTGCAGGGTGCCCTTGTGAGGGGGGGAGGGAGTACTCTGTGATCTCGGACTATTTAGCGACAGCGGACTGCAGGTGGCCCGACACTGACTCAGTCTGGTGCATCGACTCCAGTGGGATTTGCTTAACATGGACCATGAGGGCCAGAGTCTATGGGAGATGATCACATGTTTTCCCTGCACTGTGCTTCATAGCCTGTGGCGAGTAACCCCCCAAAGCGCTGCATAATTCATAGACCTGCTGAGTAATGTTTCATAAAGTGAAACACATTAGCCATATCGATCCCATTGCAATCAAAATGGCTGGGCACTTTGTTTTAGCACATTGGAAAGACTCTTTTTGTGAAAATTTGCTCTACACGGAGCGGATTCATATGGCTCACCATACATTTTGTTACTTGTGAATTGTCATGTTTTTTCTGATCTAAACTTGACATTAGGGAGCTTCTGGGGATATGCTCCCGCCGTCTGCCCTGTGCTGCCTAGAATAGGCTCCAGACCCTGTGACCCAGCTCAAGGTAAGCCAATGGAAGATGGATGGATTAGGAAGCACATGACCTACAGAGCGAATCTTCTTCCCTAACCCATTTTAGGTATTTATTTCAATGGCCAATGTAATTTACTCTTTTTGTACATGACATGAGTGATTATTGACCAAACGTGCTCCTAGAAGAAAACATTCAAAACACAAAGATGATCTCTCGCTTTCTTCTGGACATACAAACAAATTGCAGCAACTTCACTTAGAAAAATAGCTATCTTTAAGTCTTATGTGCTAAATTACTTAATTACTTTCACACACTATGTTAATGAGCATTGAAATAAGTCGCCTTAATATAGTATTAGCTTCAGATGTGTTAAACCCTTCGTAGCAAGTGAGAGTTCGGCAGAGAGCAGAGAGCAACCTTACGTAGTTTAACATGCCTTGTATCCACATTCATATGACCTATACACCAAAGCATGGTGCAGGCCGACCATTACAAGCTGCTAACAGCTATGGCACAGGACTGACTGAAAGGTAGTCACCTACTTTTCACCTGTACAGCAACTCTACTCTACTTTCCCCAGTCTAATCACATATGTATCTGGAGGCATAGAATCTCTGAGATCTCTGTTCCGTAGGAGCTGAAAGGGATTTTTTACGGCACAGTGACTCGCACTGTTGGGGGAATCACCGCAGCGCGGTCCTCTGCCTCTGGCGGGCGGCATGCGCTTGTGACGCGACACCCGGCACGGCCTTTGTGTGCCAGCGTGCCTTCAGATGACACAAAGCTTCCGAGCACAGATGCAGGCAAGAATCGTACGTGGGCCTGAGGAATGAAACAGCAACGATGCATGTGTACCCCTAGTACAGCAGGTTGAGGGTAAAGATGATCAGGGATCTATGGCCATATAAATCAATCAATGCAAGGCAAGATAAAGACAAGGCAGAGAGATTCTTTAGAGAGAACAGCTTATCTGGAGGCTGCATAATATATATATATATATATATAGATATACGCATATACCTGACATTTCACTGGAGATTATCGGTCCTTGTTGTTTTGTAATGGCGATCTATTAAATCTATAAGGAGATGGATGGGTAAGCGACACGCGATGCAAGCAAGAGAGGACAGATGAGAGAAGGAGCATCTTATGGACAGAAGGAAGGGGGGACACCCCAAGAACGGGGCTACGTTTTGTGTGCAATGTTGCTCTCTTTTTTTTTTAAAACATCAGTAAAACTGCATGAATGAGTCCACATCAGCGGTAGCACTGTATATGAACCTGCCTCCCTTCCCACACGTAACATACACACACTGACGCACACGCACAAACAAACGAGTGTGGAGTTTAGTAATGAAATGAGGAAAAATTAGCCCCCCACCCTATTTCTCGCCCTTTAAAGCTTCCCACTTCGGGGCCCCAGGATTGGGGCTCATGTTAGAGTGCACACAGATACAATCTCTCTCTCACATGACAAAATTCTCCGTAGGGAGAAAAAAAATAAGCCATAAAAAAATGCAAGTTTATAATTCTCCAATGTGGAGAATTTGAATCCAGAAGTAGTAACGTGAATAGAAACACACAATGTGTAAATGAGAACAGGAGAAAAGATATAGAAAATATACAAGAACATTTATATTACAAAGTAGGCAAATGCAGAATATCCTGTTTTTCGCAAATTATGGAAACATAGCAGAAGGAAGTTAAACACAGGAGGAAAGTAGAATAAGGTGAACGAATGTAGGAAACAGATGTTTAGAAGAGAAGCATGCGTGTTCGGGCTGAGGAACATTCGAAAATGAATGACGGTCAAATAAGAAAATGAAAGAGGCAAAATACCAGAGTAGGTTGGATGAGTCTAGACATTTTTTTCTTGTTTCCTTTCCCGCGATTTTGCCTGATTCCCATTTGGCCATCTCCCGCTCCGTCTCTCTCCCTCCCTCTCGCTCTTCTCATCTCTCCCTCTTCGTCTCGCAGCCCAGTGCCAGTCCTCACTCTGATCACGCTCTTGCCTTCCTCCTCCGTTTTCTGCTTCCCACATCTCCTCTTGTCCACCGACACTATCCCTGTGCTCTTCCCTCCCTTCGGCATCTGGGGACAAGGGGAAGGGTTTAGCCGGGTAGAAGAAAATATTTGGGAAAAAAAAAATATCACAAAATCTGAAATGAAAATTACTGCAAAAAAAAATAATTAATTGCTGGGGCTGGATGTGCAGGCATCAGTGCATAAAGAGGACCAACACAGGCCTGCCTTGGTGCCTGGGCAACCCTGCACAGGAGCAGTGTAGAGCAGCCTCTCTGTGCACTAACAAACACACTCCAGAGCAAAAGGAATTACAAAAAAGTCTGAGTCTGGTGTGGTGTCTGAGAGCAGAGAGCAAGGTAGCGAGGGAGGGAGTCAGCAAGTGTGTGTGTGTGTGGCGTCCGTGTGTGTCTGTGTGTGTGTGTGTGTGTGCGTGTACGCGCAGGGTAGCAAGGGAGGAGACGGGGGGAGGGTGAGTGGTTCATGAAGGAATATCTTAGAGGGAGTGAAAGAGGAGGAGTATGTATGTGTGTGGGGGGGGTGATAGATTCTTTTCTCCTGGCTTCCGGTTGTATTATTTCCCCCCATTTTACATCCCCTTTGTCTGAAAAATGGTGTCTTTCAGTTAATTCCACTGCTGCTATGTGTCGCATCTCCCCTTTGTTTGTGAGAACATTTCAGCTCCAACAATAACCTACACATGCACTTGAACTCGAAATGCTCTCTCCTGGCTCTCCCTCCCCCGTTCCTTCATTCCCACCCCCTTTCGCTCCCTATTTCAGTCTCTCACCCCCTTGAACTATCGCAGACATGAAACAGTGCTAGCAGGATACCAGGAAGAGAGAGAGAGAGACAGAGAGAGAGAGAGAGCAAAAGGCATAAAGAGGGAGTGAGACGAAGGGAAGAGGGGGACAAAAAGGGGGGAGAGATACTAGGATGGGGGAAGGGAAAGACTTTTGGTTGGTTCAAGGTTGAGGTGGGAGTTATATTGTCACCAATCTCCTATTTTAATACCCCCCCAAGTGCTGGCCAAATATTTTCTTGACTGTCTTACAGTCCTGTCTGCATTTTCCTTTTATTTCTCTTAAAATAAGGGTCCTCTTCAGCTGTTGTTACCTATTTATAACTGTTCATTTCTGCACATGGCACATACTATATAGCCATGTGCTTAGGTATGTAATAATGTTTAAAATATACTATATTTTGGTTATTTCACTGTGAAAACATGATTCAAGTTATTCTGCAAAAATGTTTTATTATACATTTACAAATGTATGCCATGTTTAAATATAGTGGCTGTAAGAGCAAATTAGTATACAAACACTGTGTGAGTGATTTCACACATGTAAGAGTGGAATGTCCTGTTACGACTGCTGTATTTTTCTAAATTGTTATAGCACAGATTTTTTTTCTAATACTCCCCTGAATGTGTGATACGTAAACCTCTGACCTACTGCTGAACTTCTGACCTAATGCAGTTTATTACCGGAAATGTGGTATTTTGGTTTTTTTTTTAAGAAAGTGAGGAGCACGTTTTTGCAACAATCCTTTACTTTATAGGTGATAATTAAGGCCAAAATGAGACGCCTGTGACTGTCCTGGTTTGCCTTGTGATAAGCACAGCCGCCATGCACACCTGTGTGCAGCCTTTCCAGGCAATCCCAACAGCAATAGCCTCACATTGGCACAAGTGCCCAGACTGGAGGTTGTGTCAGGTCACAAACAGCAGTGGCTGGGTGTTTAAGCTGGTGTGTGTATGTGTGTTGGGAAGGGGAGTGGATGTTGAAGGAGGTTGGTTTGGAACTGCATCTGTTGTCAAAAGAAATGGATGGGGAAAGGAATGAGGCCCAGCAAGTTTTTAAATAACCTGAATCAGCCATTTAATGATCTCCACATATTTATGGGAGCAATTTTTTTTGTTTACTTTTTTTTTTTTTAAAAAAAAGGTTCCCAATCATCATAACTGTACCATTATCTCACTATGCCCTCTGAACAACAATCCTTTGAATATTTATGTGGCTAGCAAGATCATTTGTCAAGTAAAGGGTTTTATTTTAGACAAGATGTTTAATGACATCCAATACTGTGGATTTGACAATGTGACAAAAACTGTGACAACCCTGGAAGTTTGGAAGTTCTTTCTGTTTTCTTGTGATTTGATAGATAGATAGATAGATAGATAGATAGATAGATAGATAGATAGATAGATAGATAGATAGATTTAACGATCTCCTGGCATCTGCCAAACGCAGACTCGTCCATCTGACTGCCAGACAGAGAAGCATGACCCGTCACTCCACAGAACACGTTTCCACTGCTCCACACCAAATCCAGTGGCGTTGTGATTTACACCATTCCATCCAATGTTTGGCATTGTGCTCGGTCATGTGAGGCTTGCTACTTTTATGCACTATGCACCTCAGTACTCAGCGACCCCATTGTTACTTTACATTGTTCCTGAACACTTCCACTTTGCGATAAGGCCACTTACAGTCGACTGTGCAATATCTAGCAGGGAAGAAGTTTCACCAACTGACTGATTGCAAAGATGGCAGCCTATGACAATATCACGCTTGAATTTACTGAGCTCTTCAGAACAACCCATTCTTTCACAAATGTTTGTAAACCTGACTGGCTAAGTGCTTGATTTTATGAGTGCTCGATGAATGAAACATATGAAGTGTGTCCCAATACTTTTGTCCATGCAGTGTAAATGAATTGACAAAAATTATTTTCTGTTGCTCTGGGGGGTTGGGGGGGGGGCAAAAGAATAGCAAGGACTGGTCCTCAAGGGATGGACCATGGTGGTGAGGAGGGACTAAATCACTGGAGGGAAGGGAGGCAGGTTCATAATCAGTCTGTGTCCCCTGTTTTCCTTCACTTATGATCCTAAGCTGTAGATAATGACCAAAAGAACCCAATTGTGAGTACAAGTGGCTGAAATAAGGTTTCTCCACAGGGGTGCCAGACTCACTCTTTCTACCAGGTCAAGAATTTGTCAGAATTTAATCCTCAAAATAGAACTGATGCTCCTTTGGATGGAGAGGAGCCAATTAAGGTCATGTTATAAGGATGCCAACTACATGCTTGACTGCCATGGGAGACAGTCCAACTGGGCAGGGTCCCCAGGGAAGGCCCAGCACATGCTGAAGAGTAGGCCTCTACCAACTAGGATGAGTCTGTGGCCTTCGGCATGGGAGGTCTGGCCTGACCTGCTTGGCATGCGGCAATCGCATGCTCTCAGCTGCAAAAGAGTACGCAACAGAAATAAAGAATTAAGCATCACAGCACTTAAGTGCAGCTTCCACATTGACAAGTAAAGATCTACATGCATGAACCATGGAGAAAGAAGGAAGCCTGCCATATTCTTTGTAGTTTGCATATGCATCCAAGCATTATCCATAAATACTTACCAGTAACCATGGAGTCTATCACACACATGACCAAACGCCAATTAGAAGCATCAATTAGGCTAACTGCAGGAGATCTTACGAAAAGCACACACAAAACCAGAGGTGGGAATTGAATCTATATTTCTGTTACCCTTTCCAGAGACAGTTCTGGAAAAACTTAAGAGACTGCTCTATATTTTTTAAATATCAGCATTGTTAAATCCTGGTTTAATCCTTGTTCCGCTGGCAGAAGGTTACACTGAGTGACAGGTTACAACCAGGCTCAAAATTTCTAAGATCGCAGTAAACAAGAACAATTTGAAGCAGGAGACACTGGGAACGACCAAAAACTACCCAGGTAGCGGAGGTAAGCGACTTTCTAATGCCAGAGATGACCATATACTTATCCAACAATGCCTCATGAATTGAAAGATGATGTCAAGTGACCTTCAAAAAGAATGGGAAACTTTAAGTGATGTGAAGTGCACTGCTATGACAATTCATAACAGGCTCCTAAAAGCAGGACTGAAGTCTTATAAAGTAAGGAAGAAGCCCTTCATCAGTGAGAAACATAGAAGAGCCAGGTTGGAGTTTACAAAAAAATATATATTTTACACGGAAGCACATTCATACATTGAGAAATGAGTGAAACTAAAAAAAATGCTGTGGTCTCTTCATTTTTTCCAGAGTTGGATATTGGGATCTTCCAAAGGATTCCAGATACTCCTTCCGAAACTGTGCCAATTTCTCAGCTTTGTATCAGAAAGCAACAGTAATCCTTTGCCAGTTTTTTTCCTGCTAATACAAGCCAGTATTGACACAGTGTGTGTGTTTTGATGGATATTAAAGGTCAGAGAAAAGGTGTGCAGAGATCTTTTTCACCTTGGTTAAATAGTCAAGCCACCTACATACATAACCATATGACGACTAGGGTGAACAATCCCATTAAAAACATTTCACTCCTAACGCAGATAAACTAATCTTCTGCCCAAGGACAATCATTACATGTGCTTGAGAGAGGAGAAAAATAGCTATATGTGTTTGGGGAGAAGAGATACTCAACGGCAACTGATCTTGAGAAGCCAGGGGTATTGATTGCATTAGGCTTGCTGTGAAACAGAGAAATCAATGTAATTTAAAGGCAAAGTTGGCCATGTGGAGTGTGTGCATGCAGGCTGTATTGATACAAGGCTGGCTGAAAACAGCAGCCTTGCTACATGAGAAAGCTGAAAATGACTAAATGTGCTTAAGCATAGCTAGACCTGTTTCCGGTCTTTAGCACTAATTGATCCTCTAAAGCAAACTGACGAGTTTTATGCTTTTATTTGTAATCCAGACCTTTTCACTACATTTAGCATTTCTGCATTTGATATCACAAAGAACCTGCTGTAGTTTCCCCCTTTTGTGCCTTTGAGGCAAACTGGGACATGTAGCTACCTTCCAAACCTTTCCTTCAGTCTTTTAGAATACCAGGGCAACCTAGGATACTGAATTACCTATTTTTACCAGCTAAGACAAGGACCGGCTTTAAGTAGGAGAGAGATTAACTAGGCATGGGAAATGTAAAAACAATCAGTCTTCATACTTTCAACATATTTATTTTTTCCCAGCAGACAGTTGTTGTAGTTGTTGAAGATGTATTTGGGATTGTATAAAAATTATTATACAATGTGACAATTAACAGCTGAATTAGTCTTTGTGGAAACTACGATTCAGCTGAATGAAGAAATTCTCTTGCTCTCTCTTGCTCACTTTCACACTCATAAATTAACTTTACAGTAATTTCCTCTTGAGTTGGCATTTGGGACAGATACTGTGATGTGGCTGGGTAGCACAGGGGGTGGGTGCAGGATGAGAGGGATGCCTAAATGTTGTAATGCCAGCTTAAGTACAACCTAATGTCACCTTGTCATGGCACTGCAGTGTTTTCTAATAAACGTCTGAAAAAGTCTATACAGTACAAGGCTTAGTCAAAATTTGTGGATTCATTTTCAGGGATTTGCAAATATTTTTCTGGCCTTTGGCTGTTAATTTTTTAACCAAAAGCAAGGAGACAGAGAAATTGCATTAGGCACATAGATCTGAGGTGCAGAAATCAAAGGCAGGGAGAAACAAAGGAAGCAAAGCAAGCCATAGTGTAAGAGAGATATAAAAACAAATATTGTGCCACCTGCTGGTCATTACTAGTCATTGTCTTTGACCTGAAAGTAATTTTCCATCCATCCATCCTTACATCGTCCAATTAATTATGCTGGTAATTTAAAAATAGTATTATTTAGAGTAAGAAAAAAAACAGTCCAGCTTTGGGTAACTTAATTTTGAATTTAATATTTTGTATAATGAAGGGCCACAGCAATCTTTCTGAAGAGGTATTAACCCATCAAAATCAACCTGATCAGAAAGTAGTGTGTGCAAATGAAATTATAACTTTTACAACATAACCGATTAAATTAAAATTAGCTGTATTTTTCATAGCCGGATGATGTTTCCCTTCCACTGCACATATTTATTTGATGACTATGTTTAGATTAGATTTATATAATCTTCAGATAATACTCAATATCCATCCCACAGAGAAGTTTTCTTTATTTTAAAAATACCAAATGAGGAAGACAGCAGCCAGCAAACAAGTGGTTATCTCATTTACTTTTCTGTCTCTTGTTAAATAAAACCTTCCTCTCTTGGGCTGCCAGCATATTACACTCAGAAAAGCAAAGTGCAGCGAGAGAATAAGCAAATATCCATCCATCTATTTTCCAAACCGCTTATCCTACTGGATCACGGGGGGTCCGGAGCCCATCCCAGAAGCAATGGGCATGAAGCAGGAAACAACCCAGGATGGGGGGCCAGCCCATCGCAGGGCACACTCACACACCAGTCACTCACACATGCACACCTACGGGC
>JAODJX010000136.1:2575922-2606830 GCA_026776945.1 Isichthys henryi | reverse complement strand
CCGGAGGAAACCCCACGACGACATGGGGAGAACATGCAAACTCCGCACACATGTGACCCAGGGGGAGACTCGAACCCAGGTCCCAGAAGTGTGAGGCAACAGTGCTAACCACTGCACCACCAGAACTGGTACCCTTTACTGAAATGATCAGAGCACAAGCACAAAATTTGAATGGACCAAATTCTTAAGCATAAACACCAAGGTTCATCTCATTGTCACCAAAGGGCCCAGCAAGAGCACTTATGGACCGGACACAGGTAGATGACATCCTGTGCAAAGTTGTCCCTAAACCGCATTGTCACGATGATGACAACCTCCTAGTGTTTGCTCTTCACTCTAATACCTCTCTGTCTCCCTCACACACACAAACTAGTATGCTTGAGTATCATTTAAATTTTATTTGGGCTGCCACTAACGATTATTTGTCTATGAATTAATCTATAGACATTTTTACTCATTGATTAATCAATCTGAATGGTTAATTTTCCTCCAAAAAAATTAATTTACCATTTTAAGTTCATTTTATTTTGACAACAACAAACTATGTTATTATATTGGTTTACATAATGGGCACCGACTTTTTGGTAATTTTTTCTGGCAACAATTCAATAAACAGATTAGTAGTATGTCTAAAATATTAATGAGATGGGTAGTGTGATGCCCAAATGCTAGTAATCTGTATAATTTCGGCGTATCGTTTTGCTTATTAAATTCGGTTAGTGGTTAATGGAAGCAAGCAGTGAAGTGGCGATGAAGAAAGGGACAACTTAGCAACCACAACGTCTTTTAAAATAGGAGATATTCACACATGCTGCTAACTTTTATTTATAAAGTAAATAGATGGTGGTGTGGTGTGGACTTTTTGCTGACTGAAGTCTGACATGGTAAATATAGTTTTTCATTTTTATTTCAGTTCCCAAAATATTTTCTTTTATTTAATGCCCATTTTGGTCTCAGTTTTAGTTAACGATAATAACACTGGTCCCAAAAGGCCCAACGCCCACGAACGCACAATGGCACCGTGGAATAAGCCCAGATTCTAGCTGCAGCGTTTTCTCAAACTTTTATTCAGTGGAGATTCAAAGATGTCAGGCAGACAACTTTATGGCTTTAATAATGAGTATATTTAGCAGCTGCAAGGACAAAAGATATTAAGCTCTCCGTACTAATGGTAATATAATAAACATGAATAGACAACATGGTGATTTTGCCTACTCTTGCAGTCCATTGTCCAGAATACGGCTGGTTCGTTCCCTCTTTTGTTGCTCGTGAATAACGTAGTACCGCTGTGTTATTCCATCAAAACTTTGCACAGTGTAAAACCACTTTTTTGTTGGTGATAATTTAAACTACTCCTATAATAACGTAGTGATATCAAAGGAAACTAATTGTCATAATACATTGAAGCATTTTAGAAATCATTAAGATAATTCCCCATATATTAGCAGCTCTCGATTTTATTGATTCCAAATTGCAGTTCTGTTTATTGAATCCAGTTCTTTTCAATTCTTGATTCCAATTATAATATGGTAAAAAGTTATCAAAAATGTTTCAGTAACAAAACACTACATTCATTCTTTTTAAAGATTTCAACTTCAACTTTTACAACAAAGATTACTTGAAGCTGATATATGGTTTCCACCTTTTGTTAAAACATAAACGGTGAGAATTGAAGAAGAACCAACAGTTAACAGCCTTTAGTAAGTCATTAGCAACTATCACAAGGTCAGTGTCTGTGTTGTGCAAAGCTTAAAAACATTGTCACTAAAGGAGAGATTCGAGATGGCCTGTAAGTGGAGGACACTCCCATTTGTCCAAAGCGGTGAAAGCGTGGTAAGGTAGGGGGTTGTTAAAGGCCTTCCTCAAGGGCCCAGTGGTGATATAATTACCTTATTGGCCATGATATTTGAACCCACAACTTTCTGGACATATGCACAGGCTCACTACATTGTGGCGGGTTTCTGTTAAAAATAGCAGGTCAGTCTTGTTATCCACTATAAAATCATTAATTATCACTGAATTTGGCTCCAAGAAATCATAATTACCCTCAGGCCAAAACAAGCCATAACTTCTGATCTGATATTTAATTTCAATAAATATCATTTTTAAATGTGCAATACGTAAACATAACCTTAATAAATGGAGGGAAGGGTGCATATATATATATATATATATATATTACACACACATACACACACACACACACACACAGCTGAAAGACTGAAATTTCAAAATAAAGTGGAAATAATGAAGGGAAACACACATCAAGCACATAAAACTTGTATAAAATATTAAACCCATATTTATTTTACCTGTCAAACAGCACTACAATAATAAAGATTTGTTTCCTATAATCTTGAAAACTGCTTAATGCCAACCATCAGGACTGCACTGATTCTTGATGCGACTTCAAACAAATTTCATCGTAAAACTTTTTTGGTTTTCGTAAACCAAACAGTGTAACGATTTATATTGTTGGTTTGTTTTTTTAACTCAAATTTTTTCACAAAAAGCCATCAGCGGTAGGCCTGCTTATCCTAATCATTTCCTGCTGCCCCTTGCCCCTCAGTCCCTTGGGGTTGCATGAATAACATGAGTCTGGTTCCCTACATTTCCCCATTCATCCATCCCAATTCACCAAAAGAGTCACCCACACTTAAGTGGTGAAATGGATTCCAGTGATGTGTGGATGGGAAGAAGAGAAGCAGGGCTTTATTTGGGCGTGGGTTTTAAGATACCAAGAACTGCAATGAGAAATTAAGTCCTTGGCTAAAACTCTCAGTAACCTCTTTGTGTGTCAGAGGATTAATGAAAATTATTTTCTTTGTTGTCGGGCAGAAATTTAAGCCGTGTAATTCATGCCATAATCATCAATTTAGCATATCATTGCTCGACGTGTGCCACCAATACTCAACCGATGCTGAACCCATCCCATGCTGTGTCTCTCTGTCCTTAGGCTCCCAGCCTCCCATGCTTCTATCATGTAGCACCCATGTGGTCACAGTATAAGAAGAAGAGCCCCGTCTTCCTCACAGCAGTTGTCCCAACATCCTCGGCGCCGATGCTGAGGTACTACGTCCTCCAAAAGCCCGCTCCTCAGTTCGTCATACCCCAAGCCACACTGCAGCCCGTGGCATGTGCAAAGGAATAGATCTGTTCTGCTATTTTTCACCACTTTTTTATAACAGGACAAGCTGTGAACTCATTTCTTGATATTTTACATCGGTGTTTTGCCTTTTTTTCCCCCAAATACCATGTCATTTAAAAAAAAAAAAAACAAATATCATAACCAAACAACATCAGGTACCATTTTGGCAATGGCTTCTCAGCGTATCATTCCGTGATTGGTTAAGTGCAGTCAAATGATATCAAAAGTTTTAAAGTTTGGTTTTGTGTGTCATTGAATAGAATAGTGTTTGTGGTCCATTTATCTTTATTTGTTTTATCTATATATACTGCTTTTAAGCTGAGGACATCCCACGGTGCAGACTACCCGTAACTATGCCATGATGTTTAATTCTCTCGCCTTTGTCTTTTGCGTTTTTTCCTTTTCATGGGGTTCTCTTTGAATGCTACACGTTAGCTAGCACTACAGCAACTAATCAAGCATTTAACTTGGCTTACACTTTACGGTTGCCTGGTTTTTTAGAATCAGTTTTCTATTCAGTAAGCTTCAATATTTATTATTAATTTTGAATATAAAATTAGCTGTTACTGCCGTGTAGGTATTAGTCACGGTATCTCGGTTAAATTATATGTAATGAGAAACAACAAAAATGAATTCCTGACTCGGCTTGGCCTTATTTGGCCAGCACTGCCACTCTGCACCTTCATGGAAAACAAACTTTTTTTTTCCCCTAAATGCACGGTGAAAGCCTAGTGAGATGTGGGTCATGCCCTCTGTCATTTGTAGTAGCTGTGTGCTCCGCCAAATGCATATCTAAAACGTGTCCTTGTCAGCCAGCTCCTTTTATAAGATACATTGTGATACCTCTACAAATTGTGCCTCAAATTGCACCGATGCCATTGCTGTAGAATTATCTATAATTCATTATTTGATTCACTGTTGGGGGCCAGTATTTTTCTAATTGTTTATACTGACATTGTTCCACCAAAATAGTTATGTTTTTATTTTCTATTCAGATTGTTGGCTGTGCCTTGACTATGAGCTTTTCCTCACTAGAAATGATTTTTTTGGTCTTTTGCTTGTAGCTATATATATTGTATCTTTGTACACATTTATATATTTGTATTCTTAATGATACCTCACTTGTAATATGCAAATTGGTTCATGTGCAAATTTGACAAACTTGAAGCAAACTGATGTTCTAAATTTCACTGCTTCATACTGCGGTTTCACTGCAGTTTTTTTTATTGTAACTTATTTAATTACCTTCATGAAAAACAAAATTGCTGAATTTTCTGTTTTCAGTTGTGTGATTGTTCTATTATGTGCACTTACTATATTTAATGTTTTTATGCATATAAATGTATTTTATTTTTGTATTTTAAGAGATAGTATCTTTTATAACTGTGGTTCAGTCATTTGTGCCATGCCTTTCTTGTAAAATTACTCTTTGCAGTTCTGTGTATTTTTTTCTCATACTTTCACAAGCAGAAAATGATGCAAGACGAGAATCTGCAATTTGTAAAATGCTGACAGGTACAACATGTTTTAAGGGCACTTCGTGTCTTGTAATCAGTGAAACACTGGATTCCTATAAGCAGTTTTGTAATTATGTTATACATTTGATATCCTACTTTTATGTTCTGCATAATAATGTGGCCTTTGTTGAAACTTTATCAGTCCTTTATTTTTGTGCGTTTTATGAAATATGTTTGCTAGCCATGCAAACTTGGAGAATGCCTGTGTTTTGTACTCTGGTCATTTTTGCATTATTAAATGGCATCAGTGTAAATATAAAAAGGTGTATTTAATCATGTTGATTTCATTGTGTAACATCCATTAGTAATGTTTGGGTGTACGATGCACCTCTTCTGTAATTCTATTAACCTCGCTGCTTTTTCCATTCAGATCAGGCATCTGCTTGGTGGAATAAAGGTAAAGAATTCTGAATTTTTAATACCAGCACAGTTAACAAAAGTACAGTCACTAAAAAATACTCTGCAGGAAATTTAAGAACAACTGTTTTCGTCTTTTTTTGTTTGTTTGGAATCAGTATACAACTTCCAGATGGAGTTTATGCTTGTAAGTCCACTCTCTTGTAAGAGCTGCATGATCTCAGTACAAAGGGAAATAGTGTGTAAATGGCCAAGATGCTTCTGTGGAATGTGCGTGTGTGAGATTCACAGTACTCCTTTCCTGACTCTAGCACAGGACTTGTCCTCATTATTTGTTTTTCAGACTTCCTAAGGTTAGGGCCACCTTCAACCTGCCTAAAAAGGATATCATCTTACAGTAGAACACCAGAAAATAATAAAAATGTTATTTGATGCAAAACACAAATGTGCATTTTCGTAGTTGCAGCCATTTTATTTCATTCCCTTAAGGCAGTGACACATTTCACCACCAGATGTCACTCGCTCACTGGACGTTACATTACTGATTCTACCGACAAACAGGTAGTTTTTAGTTATTGTGACGATACGAAGAACTGATATTCAAATGAACTGTAATAATTAAAAAAATAAACCCAGTGCAACGACGTATAAGATCGACCCAACTTATTAATTTAAATACGAAGGTTGATTTATTGGGGGGGGGGGTGATTTGCCATTTTATTCCAAATTAAATAATGAAATATTGGGGGTACAAGTCCCCTCATTTCTTAAACCCATAGGAAGAAGTAATATGTCGCCATATTCTATTTGCACATAAGACTCAACCAAATTAAAGAGAGGCGAAGAACAGCATTTCTATGTGTTTTAAAAAATATCGCGATGCAGATAAGAGTCCAGGGGATAGAAAGGGAAATTAACAAACGATGACAGCGATAAAAAATTAATATGCACTACAAAAAGTGTTAATTAGAATTAAAATATTAATTGTGCGTGTGTGTTTGGGGGATCATTTACACGTAAGACACCAATTCAAACCATCTACCGTTACTGGTGTAGAAACAAGTTGGTGAACACATACAAGGAAAACGCTCTGCTACCATTTCATGCAGAACAATATCTTTCTGTGAGTATCCGTGCAAAGAGAAGTAAGAAGAGGCGGCAGATAGGCGCTCTCTCCCATGTGCGACCTATGCAAATGAGTGGAGCCGTACAGCTGTGCCAGATGTGCGCGCTCTTAAAACGTCGACTCCGGGTCTGCAGGCAAGCGCTCGGTCTTTCTCCAAACTCAGCTCTTTGGTGACCTGCGGAGAGGAGAAGAAGGTGTGGTAGAGAGTCGCTTATCGTGCTATGCCTACCCTTAACCGGGGGGAGAGTTCGGTTGGAGGGGAGGGCGGACAAGGAGAGGACGAAGCAGCAGAAGACGACGGCGAAGAAAAAGAAGAATCAAAAGGTGGAAAGAGAAGCCGATGCGGACGCGCTATGGAGATGACGGCCCGCAACCTGTACGCTGACTATAAACAGGACAACAAAAATTACGATGGGCTGCTTAATAGTAACGGTGGCGATATGACGGAGATTAGAGTGCCCTTGTCTCAACCGGGAAAGAGAATAACTCCCATTGAAGGGGATAATTTGTACAGGCTACGGGACAGAAAGTTTTTACTGGAGGACAAAAAGCGCCTATGTTCATGGGCACTGAGCACTGCGATCCTGGGAATCCTGCTTATGATACTGCACGCCGAGCTTTGCCCTGTCATATACCGACCGGTAGGTGAACATCTTAAACGCTTGCTCAAATTAAGACAATTTAAATTGATAGACCTTCACAAACAACAAAAGTGTAAGCCTACAATTTTAGAAGCTTTGAAATATCGAAATAATGCAATTTAACCGGTCAGACAAAAAGCCCTATCATTTCAGCAAAGGCTTTATTACAGCTCCCCGATTAGGCCTATTTACTGAGTGTAACAGCTTATCTTCTCAGAACTTGTGCTCGGTGTCCACCTGTTGCTGCTTACAAGTTTGCGTGACAGGACGGAGAGGAAACGCCGGTTATCGGCATACTTCTGACAGTATTTACAAAGCAGTAATGATGTGAAGTATTTTATTATATATTATTATATTCAGGGGTTTACTCAACCTTCGTCCCAATTACTTAGCATATAGTAAATTAAGTAAACGTGCTTAATTTTCAATCCTAATTACAGTGTATCATGTTAGATATAGTACCAGAGTAAAAAAGACAAAAATTAATGTGCTGACAGATTCATATCTCTATGTTTACCGAGAAGCACATGGTGTAAGGTCTGGGCATCCTACAGTTCGCATAACGTAATTGTATTTTAACTGTCTTTGAGCTCTTAGACTGAAAACTAAACCAGAAGAAGCCGGTGCTCCTTATAAATTCAAAAATGCGCGTGCTTATAGTGCGCTATGTTAATTATTTTAGGTTAATAATATTAATTTTATTATTGATCAGCTATTAAAATAGAGTGGCTTTCGTCGTAAGGTATGTTGATATGTCGCGTTAGCGGCCTGTTCGGTAATATTCACGCCCATTGACTGAAGTCACAGCATAGAATGTGGGAGTTAAGATAATGTATCCGTATATTTAGAGAACAAGCTAATTCTGTATTAAAAATGCAATTGTTCTCAGTTGCACGGCGTTATCTCTGCGTTGTAATGCTGAGTAATCTCCCAACGTCCTCACGGATCAGCATTTTTCACCTGTCAGGCATGCACATCAACAGCAATTCGCCAGATAACAAGCACTAAGAATTCCCTAAACCAGTAGGCAGGCCTACTATTTGTAATAGTCGCGTGGTCCTGTCATTTTCCCTTTCCCCCTTAAACTGGAATCTTTCAAGATTTAAAGCTAATACGCAAGTCTCATAAAAGAAAGACGTAGGCTGCAAACCGTTGGATAAAAATGTCTTAGATGTAAAAGTTTCAAAAAGTATCATTTATCATATGGTAATGAAAATGTCTTATAAAATGTAGTGTAGTCCTGTGGTACACAGAGGGATAGCAAAATCCAAAACAATGCATAAAAATCAAACCAATTACAGCGAAAAACACAATGACATGCTAAGATATGAACGATTCAAGTACTAGGGGTACCACCAGTTCAGTAAATTCTGTACATTCCCACGTAACGCTGATATCTCTATAATACATCTTTCGTATAGGTTGTGTTTCTTTGTGTGCTGTAACGGGCGTATGCAGGACCCCCCCACCCCAGTAAATGTACACTCAACAGTTTAAGTAGCATGTTCTCATTCATTTTCATTAAAATCAGACCCCCTTAGTAAAAGCCCCATTTTCATAAATCCCCAGTGACGCTCCTGTGCTTAAGTGACCCCTTAACCCAAGTGTAATTTAAAACTTCCTCATAGCAAACGAAACACCAAGTCACATTCTCTGCATGCCACAGTTTCACATGTACTTGCTGTAAAATATACAAGTGATATCCTCCATAGCTTCATTTAAAAAGTGATGACATTTTATGAAGTGTTTACTGTATATATTATCCTGGCAATTCACTGACTTTATTTTGCTTGCTAATAGGTGATCACTCTGCGAACTGGGCAGCAGCATGCCAGTGTATCTAAGCGTAACATTCTCCTGGAAAAGCCATTCTTTAAATGGCAGGTCATGATGGAAATGGGCTCTTTAAGACTGTTTTTCCACACTTTATTATTCTTCCTAGGTGGAATGCCCAAGGTCATATTGTATCTTTCCACACCATTTGGTGTATAAGTGCTGTTTGTTTTGAATGAGGCATTAGCGCCTTGACCTCTAATGATGTAAAAGTGCTGCGTCTCCGTGGTGTGAGAGTTCACTTACCCCCAAAAACGATGAATATGTTAATTTGTATCCGGATCAGTTAAACGGGGTTCTCTGCTCATTTCCAGTGATATAGGTTAGTTTTACTTGCCCGACGGCAGTGTCCTGTGATAGTATGTAAGTTTAATCTGCTGAAATATATATATAGATGGAGATCAGGGTTATTTTTGTCCCTATCGAGTAATCTACACCGGTTTCCTGGCTTACAGCATGTTAGAAGTAACAGCTTGCCAAGAGGATGTGTTTCTATAGTTTTCTGATAACACTTCAGCGTGTTGAGCCTTTCGGGGGAAAAAAAAAACAATATGGTAGTTGTTCTGTGATGTTACATTTGTTATTACAGGGATTGCAGCGTAGTTTAATTATTACTAAATGCATATTAGTAATGTCTAGGGGCATTCAGGTTAGCCTGCCTAACGTATCACCTAAGTAATGGAAAAAAACATCTAAAAAAAATGCCCTTCCATCTGACATCTGACCAAATTTTCACTTCAGCGGAGGCACTGAGAAGGAATGAGCATTTCTGCTTTTGGGTAGTGCAGAGGAGTTGACAGGACTGTCATGCTCCTACTTGATAAGCCTGGGTAAACAGATTTGGTGTCACACAGGTGTAACAAGGTAAGGCCAGTTTCAGACAAACAGTATATTGGAAAGGAAAGGAAGGACAACATGGAATACAAAAGGAATCAATGTGGTGTACAGCCAGTGTGATATAACGTAGTTTCAAATTACACTTACACTTATGTGAAGGTTAATTACCGTTGGATAAAAATAACCATGATGCAGATACTAATAGTGAAATTGTGGAAAATGCTATATGTTGACAAGATACGTCACATAATACCAGAAAAGCTGAACTTCACTGTGTTACAATTCCCCTTAAAGTTGTGTCTGACACTTACCAATTATTTCTTGAAACAGTGAATTGCAAAAAACAGACATTAGTTTGTCCCCTGTTGAACAGGCCCTGCTGTAACATCAGTGGCACAAACAGACACCAGGCATTTGGGTAAAAAAAGAGCCATGTTGTTTTTTTCTATCCACACTACTTTCAGAGCTGTGTTTTTCTGGATTTTCCTCTGCCTATAGACTTGCAGATGTTTAACATACAGAGAAATGTTACTCATAAAATGTAGCTTAAATTGGTGATCATCTGACCTTTGCCCCACTTCATTTAAAATGCATAACCTCTTCATCCCACCAAGTTAATATTTACTGTGTGTTGTAGCTTTATCAGTGTATTCATTTGCATGGACCGAGAATACAAATTACCCCTGGCATTCCTGGTTGTTACTCACATCTTCATAAAAACCATACAATGCTTTCCTTGAGTTATATACCACATGCTTTGCATTCAAGAATTTTTAAATATACATGTGGATAAACATGTTGATCTATGCTAAATTTAGTAGTATAGCTATCTGCAGATAAATATATGAAAAATTAAAGTTTGTATTTGTAGTTTTTTGAATGGTATTGAATTGTAAATGTACTACATATTATCTATCAAAATTAATGACTGCATTAATCCTTATGAAAAACAAAATGCCTTATATTTAGCTATTTTTTAGTTAATATAAATGCCTGTCTACTGTGTACTCTTGTGATATAATTCTGTATAAATGATTTATGAAGAGTTTGGTGTACCGGGAGTTTCTTTCTTTTTCATTTTTTTGGGTGGCTTAAAACAGACCCGAGGCCACATGCTAATACTCCGTGGCTTCATAAGCCTGCAGGTCACTGTTTACCTATTTGGTCATTTATTCTAGTTAAAGGTGTCAATGAAGTGCAGTTTGCCTGTTTGGCATTTCAGCACACACAAGGTACAGATATGGGAGAATCATAACCAAATTAAAACTTGTCAGAATATTTTAATACTTTTTCTCCCTTTGTTTTGTTGTTTTCTTGGTTTCCTGTACAGACCTCAATCTATGCCTTTATCATCAACGGCTTGATCAGCTTGTCCACCGGCTGCCTGCTGATTCTCATTGTGGCCTTCCACATTAAGGACATCAGGGTGAGTCTCCATAGATTTATTTGTAGCTGATCAAATGTCTGGAGACACTCCACCTTAAAAGGCTTCGCCGTTGTCCTTGGGATTCCTTGATAGCAGTTCGAACAAAAGGAAGGGTGATTCCTTTGGTCATGAGTCTCACACATCTGAGGTGGGTTTCCACTCGACGCACACGGACACACAAGGACGTGTGATGTGTGATCTTACCACGTTCTAGGTCTGCAAATTCGGTGAAAATATGAAGACACCTGACCCCCCGTCCCCTTTAGCATTGGACATCGCTACACTAATTCCCCCACATGTAGAGAAGGCTAATCTCTGAAATGGATCTTGTATAATTATTTGTTTCTAAGTAGGACCTTGTGGCATGTAGTATTCTACGGGTAACACCATAAAAGTAGCTATAAATCACCTTCATAGTAAAAAAAAAAAAAAATGCAGACTCTAGAAACGTGGATCTTGGGTAGGTAGCAGCCATTGCTGCAATTGCTGAAATGGTCGTCGCTGCTCCTTGTGGGAGACTGCGGCTGCAGCTGTGAGTGGGACGCTGCTGCTAGGTTCAGGAGGCCACAGAATCGGTAAGCGTGGAAGGGGGCAGAGCGAAGAAGGGTTCTGCAAAGAATTAAGTACCATGGTGGAGCTGGCAGGTTTGTCATGTTTGGACACAACCTGCTGAGTTCAGAAGAAGAAACGTCCTCTTTTTTTCCTCTTAAGTTAGCAAGAACACTCCCCGAGTCACAATCTGATGAGTCAAAAGGAAGAATTCACAGTGTGTTCTGTCTGTATAGATAAGTGCCATAAACTTAACCTCCCAGTGTCGTAAGGCACTGTTGTCACATGCCTCTTGAGTTTCATCTTCCTCAGAACAGAGGCTTCCATTGTCCCATCTGCTGTGACACTGGGCCCCCTCCCTGATTCTGAAGCTCAGCATGTAAGAGCACCAGCCTTGATGAATTTATCTTGGTTTTAAAACCAACTAAAAAAAAAATGCACAAGGGGACATGCAAGATTATAGATGATAAAATTGTATGGGAAAATAATGAAAATATTATGACCTAGGTATGTGACATCGTTAAAAAATTACCCAAATATGTAAAGCTGGTGAATAAAATAGAAGCTTTATTGTTATTTTATACTAAATGCACAACAAAACTAGGACTGACACCAAACCAGAGAGCTAGGAGCTGCCGCACATGCATGCACCGCCATCTAGGTCCTGATATTTTGATGATAAAAACTTTTCTTTCCTCAGGTTTCAGAGGCATAAATTCTAGGTTCTCATTTAATAATTTCTGAGATGGTCTCATTTGACATTCGTAACATTGGAAATTTACAAATGAGAGGCCATTCGGCCCATCAAGCTCGTTTGGGGAGAACTTAACTAATAGCTCAGAGTTGTTAAAATATTATCTAGCTCTGACTTAAAGGAACCCAGGGTTTTAGCCTGCACTACACTTACAGGAAGACTATTCCATACTCGAACTACACGCTGCGTAAAGAAGTGCTTTCTCAGATCCATTTTAAAATGTTCTCTCTCTGATTTCCACCTATGGCTATGAGTTCTAGTATTTAAACTAATATTGAAATAGCCATTTGGCTGAACAGCATCTAGTCCTGTTAGAACCTTATATACCTGGATCATGTGACCCATCAATTTTATTTATATAGTGCTTTTAGCAACAGTCATTGTCACAAAGCACTTTACATTTAACTCGCGCGAAGTCTGACGCGACAGTGGCAAAGAAAAACTCCCTCTAGCAGGAAGAGACCTTGAGAGGAACCTAGACTCCAAGGGGACCCCATTCTCCTCTGGACGACCGGGGAGCATGAAACTGTATTTACATTGACATTAATTTTAGTCTATATAGTTTTAAAAGTCCCAGTTGGTTTCATGTGGTTATCTACAAGGAGTCCAGGTGAGGGTTCAAACGGTGTAGTGTCGGCTCGGAATCGGCTCGGGATCAGCTTGGAAAAGAGAAGATGGAGAAGAGATATTGCCCTACACCTAACCTCCAGCAGTACTAAAGTAACTATGGCAGCCTGGCTAAAAGAGAGACCTAGAAGGAATTACAGATATGAGGGTTTCCAGGGGTTTTGGCGCCAAGCCATACTACCGTCAACAACTTAATTAATGTTCTTTATTCTGGGTATGGATAGAAGACCTGCATCTTGCGATCGAAGCGTACGATTCGGATGCAGTTGCAAATGAGGTCACTCACATACTGCGGTGCAAGACCATTTACAGCTTTATAAGTTAAGAGTATTATTTTGTAGGTAAAACTAAATCTAACTGGCAGCCAGTGTAGTTAAGATAAAATAGGGGAAATATGATCATATTTTTAAATTTTGGTGAGGATTCTGGCTGCTGTATTCTGGAGTAGCTGGAGTTTATTTAATGACGTATTTGGACAGCCGGAGAATAAGACATTACAATAATCAAACAAGGAAGTAATAAATGCATGAACCAATTTCTCTGCATCTTGAAAGGATAGCATGTTTCGTAATCTGGCAATAGTACGCAGGTGAAATAAGACAGTACGGCTAATGTTCATCATGTACATGTACAAACAAAAGATCAGAATCTAGAATAACACCTTGGTGCAATAGATAGTCCATCCAGATTGACTATGATGTCATATAGTTTACTTCTGGTGCCAGTAAGAAGAACCTCAGTCTTCTCTAGATTTAACTGTAGGAAGTTGTCTGACATTTACTTTTTGATGTTAATTAGATATTCTTCCATTCTCTGAAGTTGCTGTATATCTTCTGGTTTAGCCGATATATATATTATTGTGTATCATCTGCAAAGCAATGAAAGCTAACTTCATGCTTACGAATAACTAAGCCTAAAGGTAACATGTATAGCGAAAATAGTAGGGGACCTAAAACTGAACCTTGTGGCACTCCATATCTGACCTTGACATGTTCTGAGGAATCACTATTTAAATTCACATGCTGATAGTGGTCTGAGAGGTAAGATTTAAACCAAGAGAGTGGCACTCCCCTTATGCCTACAGTATGCTCAAGCCTGTCTAGGAGAATGGCATGGTCTATAGTATCAAAAGCAGCACTAAGATCAAGCAGCACTAAGAGCAAGGCAAAGCCTTGGGCAGCAGATAGAAGAAGATCATTTACCACCTTCAGTAGAGCAGTCTCTGTGCTACAGTATGATGAGCTCTAAACCCGGACTGAAATCTTTCATATATTCTCCTGCAGAAATGAGGTTAGTTGACTAGCTACAACTCTCTCTATTGTTTTGGAGATAAATGATAGATTAGAGATTGGTCTATAGTTTATCATTTCCAAGTGATCCAAATTTGGCTTCTTCAATTGAGGTTTAATTACTGCTAGTTTAAGAGATTTTGGTAGATGGCCAATACTGATGGAAGGAGTTAATTATTGCTAGTAGCGGTTCAATCACTGCCGGGATCATCTCTTTGAATAATTTTGTTGGGATAGGGTCTAGCATACAAGTAGCTGAATTAGAAAATAAAATTAAGGACGTCAGTTCTGACTGGTTAGCCATGGCAAATGCTTCAAATAGGGCGGTTGCAGCATTAGCACATGCCGTGTCAATGCATTAATGTCCTTTTCAAGGTATGGTGGCCAAACCTGCACACAATATTCTAGGTGGGGTCTTACCAAGGAATTGTATAATCGTAGCATCACCCCCCTTGACTTAAACTCCACATACTTAGAGATGTGACCCAACATCCTATTAGCCTTTTTTATTGCTTCCCCACACTGGCTAGAGTAGGACATGGAAGCATCATCATACACACCAAGGTCTTTCTTATAATCAGCTACCTTTATTTCAGTGGAACTCATAAAATATCTGTACTTTATATTTCTGCTCCCTGCATGGATTACTTTACATTTATCTATGTTAAATTTCATCTTCAAGATTTCAGCCAAGTCGCTAATTAAATCAAGATCCCGTTGTAGCCTCTGTGCTGCTAGTTCAGTATCTGCTACACCACCCATCTTGGTGTCGTTTGCAACCAGTTTATTGTATATATTGGTGTCAATGTAATAAATGTAAATTAGACACAATAGTGGTCTTAAAATTGAACCCTGCGATTCCCCACTGTGAACGCAGGCCCACTGTGCCTCTAATAACTACCTGCTGCTTCCTGTCTGTTAACCAGTTTTCAATCCAAGCTGCTACAGTTCCTCAAATTTAAATTCCCTAAATTTGAAAATGGTACACTGTAGTTTTCTTGCTTCCTATAAGAAATGCCCCAGTGCAATTTTTTATAAAAGGAATCATTTCAGAATGGCTATTCGGAAGAATCTGAGGAATTCTTAGTGGGCTGTTCTGTTTGTGGGCTGGACAAATTATACCAGTCCACCTCCCACTTTTCAACAAATTTTATTGTGCCCCCCCCCCCCCCCAAACAAAATTTATCGCCACTGTCCCAGGGGTGTGACATTCTCTGGCTGACACCCTGTCCCACTTCTTCCCCCATTATGAACCCCATTACTCAGAATCTATATATGTGCAGCACCCTTCACCCCAGTCCAATTCTGCTGTTGATAACAGTCTCAACTGTAGTATCATGATTATTCAGAAATGTACACATATAGAAATGGAAAATTTCCATGATTTATGAGGACCATGAAATAAGGAAGTTCTCTGGTCAAGGTTCATATAATTAAATTTTCTTAATGTTTAATAGTATTTTTAATAGCCTGTTTTCAAAGCTACGAGTCTGTTTTCAGCATAATTTGTATCTGTGGTGGGCTGTGAAAATAAACTTGCATCGAACACTGGCGAACTTTCCTCACCATCCTGCCAAGAGCCGCATGACTGATCCCTGATCTCTGCTTCCCTGATCTCCTGCAGCTATTTACGATTGACCACAACCAGGTGGACTGGCGAATCGCCATGACGACTCAACGAGTGCTGGGCATCTCCTTGGAGCTGGTGGTATGTGCTATCCACCCTGTTGCCACCTACTGGTTGTCCAGCGTGGATGCCTCCGTGAAAGCCATCGATGAGAATGGAGGAAGTCATCAAGGGACAAGCAGCAACTTCTCCTCTCGTCTTTGCTCTTCAGCACAGCACAAAGGAGCTCTGTTGGACTCAGAGGTGCTATTGTCATCCCTGATGTTCCTACGGCTGTACCTGGTGCACAGGGCCATCCTGCTGCACAGCAAGGTGCTCTTAAGCGCCTCCTACAGGAGCATCGGCTCGCTGAACAACATCAACTTCACCTTCCGCTTTGTACTCAAGGTGCTCATGAACAAATATCCAGGGCGAACTCTGCTCTTTTTCATCCTGTTTTTCTGGCTGACGGCGTCCTGGCTGCTCACACTTTGCGAGAGGTACAAGCAGAAGTCAAGTTCAGTATTATTTATCTAAAAAAAAATGTAAGCCAATGAGGTCTCCTCATTGAAATATTTCAGTTCTCCGTTGTATTCACTGAATTCCATGTATGAACCAGCAGCTGTGCAGTGTGGGTCAACTGTCTGTTATTTCCTATGTCCGTTTGGCATATCCATGTATTTTTAACCAAGTTTAATATGCAAATGCCAGAGGGTTAAGTTTTTTGTAAGAATTTCCAAATCTAATTTGTTATAGCACAAGTCACAAAGCATTGTGAAAGTTAATTTTAGGTGAAATATGTGATTCAGTTGTGAAGAATAAAGTTGAGTAATTCTGTTGATTCAGAAATATTATCGATAAACAGCAGTACATAATTACCCATGAATATATGTGTAGAGGTAGATGAATTGGGGGAGGGGAGTGGCTGTGGTCAGATGAGATCTAGCTGGGAATTGGAATTAAGGTGTAAATCCATAACTGATGGAAGATAAGCGCCATCAAAGTCATAACTCAAAGTCAAAGTCATAACTCATTCAACGACTTCTGGTTTCTTTATACTTCATGTCCCTGTTATGTATGACACCAGTAATACATAAATACTTTAAAGACTCATTGTTCTTATCTCCAAGATCATGCTATAGCCTTACTATACTAGTATGAGTAATACTTGCAGGCACAAGGAGGGGTCACACAATAAGTTAACCCCATCTGTCACCCCCCCCCCCCCCCCGCCTCCCTCAGGCAGATCCAGGCACCCACTGGCAGCATGGACACTGCCCTCTGGCTCATCGCTATCACGTTCCTCACCGTGGGGTACGGAGATGTTTCCCCACAGACCACCTGTGGGAAAATGGTGTGCCTTTTCGCCGGAGTCATGGTAATTGGCTGGTTTGTTGGCGATGATCGTGATGATGATGATGTGTGCAACTGGGTGATGATAATGATGAGAATGAATAATCATGATGTCTGGGCTGATGATGATGATGTTAATGATGACGATGATGATGATGATGGTGAGATGACAGTAGTGATGGTGATGTGATGATGATGACGACGATGATGATGAGGATGAAGATACATAATGATGATGTCTGGGAGCAGAGGGTTGTGACATGGTGGTGATGATAGCGATAATGCTGACGATGATGATGATGTTGATGTGATGATGGCAATGGTGATGATGAGAATAGTGATGATGACGATGATGATGATATTGCTGGTGATGACAGTGATGATGGTAATGGTGATGATGATTATGGTGATGATGATGAGGATGACTGTGTTTGCTCCACTGTGTTTGCTTCCTTTCAGCTCCCAGCACACCTGTACCAAGTATTCGGTGTTCCTGATTGGCTGGGAGCAGGGAGGGAGCAAAAACATGGACTGACTGGGGTTCCCCCGAGGACTGGGTTGGGAAATACTTAAGTAGACGCTGGTCTCAGCAACTGCAGCAGATCGGTATGAAAGTGGTTATCGAATATGAGTGGATAAAGACTTTTCAATAAGTGTTTTAGTCAAGCTAAATGACTGCATAGAGTCTGAAGCAGTACTTACGGGATTTATCTCATGGAATTTATAATTTATTATTATAAGGAAAAAAATCATTAAATAAAAAAGAAAATATTTTAACCAACATTTCCCGAAAGAAAGTAGAAAATAGCACAGAGAAAGTAATTATGTTGAGTAATTGCTCCTGACGTGTTTTAGGATGCAGTATTTAATTTTAATAACCACTGAACTCCACCTGCCCTTTGTCAAGACCTCCAAAATAAAGAGCACACAAAGAAGGGAGGTGCCATGTAACATTAGGCTGTTTGGCTCTGAAAGGTCATCAACACTTTACAGGCTGCTTGTGGAGATTAGGGAAAGTGCCAGGAAGCTGGCTTAGACCTGGAAAGGTTTCAGAAATATACCCCAGCTTGTGGGGGGGCAATAGTAGGGATTGTTTTGGGAGTGGGTGTGAGGGGGGATGAATTTAGCTGTTTATTAGCATTTTGTTGGCTAGATCCCAGCCTCACCTCTGGCCTGTCGGCTTCTGATTACAACTACGATACCTGTGCAAGTCACAATATCACAAAGGGAGAAAGCTAGGCAGAGATACCTTAGTGACACAGTGGAAAATACGCCTACACTCCACTTTCACTCCTTCTGTTTTTATAAGCTTTCCTGCTTTTTTAAGAGAAAACTTTCCACAATCTCCATTTTTAGGAGCTTTATGGCACTTGGCACTGCCTCAAAACGAGGATGTGCCAACCTGTGCCATGAGAAGCCCCTATTTCCCGCTGAATCTGCTCACCGTCACAGATTTTTGAGTTTTCTAGTTAGCAACTAAATCTCACTTCCTGTTATAGCATCTGTACCCCAACAAATTATGCATGATTTCCTGCATGATCTGGCCAGCTTTATTTATAATACTACAGTCCAAAACTTGTCCAATCAACATTTTGTGTCCTTCGTCATGTGTGACTAGGGTCTATGAATAGTGAAATATTTCCTTCCGGTTTTGGTGCTGAGATGCCATCTGTGATTCCAAATGTGTCTTTCACCGTTTCCTGTGACATACAGGGAGTTTTTCCAGTAACAATTTAACCATTGAAATGGAAATAATTAAATTAACTGCATTGAATTGTGGAAACAAAAACTAGAAAAAGAAGGAAGCAGGTCTGATCGGGGCTGGGGAGAATGGTTAGCCAGTTGTTAATTACACCTTATTCTTTCTCTTTTTCTCTTTTGCTCATTCAAGCAAAAAAGGACTGCAGGTAATCTCCCAATTTAGTTCCTCTGCATGCCACTCATATTGAATGAACTTCAGAATGAAGTAGACTGTGGTCTCAGCACAACAAATTCAACCATTTTCTCTCCATTATAATATTATTATTTTCACATCCCTTATATACCAATAAGAATGGTTGTGAAAATACTATATGTGGGTTTAGAGGCAATCCAACATCTCTGATAAACTATTGGCTCAGTGCTTGAGTTTCCTGAAAACAAATGTTGGTGCTGCTTTTTCAGTTCCACCATAATTTAATGATAATTTTCTTATCCAGGAAGTACAAGCATCAAGCAGGTTATGTTTTGGGCCAGATGGCAATCCATTGCAGAGCCATACACAGAAAACAAAGACACACTTAGGGCCCTGGTTAGCCTCCAGGATTACTGTGACAGTGAATTTGAGAAGTCGAAAGGGAAGGGGATGGATGGATGAATGGATGGATGGATGGATGGATATTCTATGAATTAGATTTCATTTATATAAACTGCTATGTGTTCCAACTGCATACACTAGTCACCAAAATTGTGGAAACACCTAGCATTTCTGACATTTGCTGTAAAAAGTACTACACGAATATTGGTGGTAATGTTTATAAACAATCAAAGAATGTTACAAATATCATACATTGAACTATTAAAGTAACTAGAGCAACAGTTGAATGAAGTTCTGCAATCTCTAAAATTTGAATGTTTCCACAATTTTGGCCCCCAGTGTAAGTATTGGAGGGGAGTCAAGTAACCAGCATAGTGTTAGAGGTATTGCACCGATCTCTCCCATGTATGCAGAAGACTGTACATTTGTGTTTAAGCAAAACAAAGTTGCTTTATATGAAACAGAATATGAGCTTAATAAACAGCCATAAACAGGCTTGTTCAGGATGTCTCACAAAAAATATATACAGTGGTTCCTCGGTATACGTCCTTAACCCATTGTAGATCCTTGAACTTATACCAAATAGGACGTATACCAAAGAATTTTTCCCATAAGAAATAAAGGGAAAATGATTAATCCGATCCCATGAAAAAAAGTCTTATTGTTATTTGATCATTAGACATTGATGGGGTTGTATAAAATAATTTAAACACTGATTAATACTGAAATACATAAATACAACAGCAATTAGATGAAATAAATGAAAAGAGAGTTATAGCAGAAGTTGTTCACTGAATGGTAGCTACTGGCGTACTGACGCTCGTGTGCATTTGTGGCTTTGTTTCGAGAGAGGTAAACAAGGGTAGTGCGTGGTGTCATGACTCATTTTGACCCATACCAATTCTAGCACCCGAGTCGTATTCCAAACAAAGGTCGTATACCAAGCAAAATTTTTCGCGTCCAAACAGGACGTTTACCAAATTGGACTTATTCCAAAGCGGACGTATACTGAAGTACCACTGTAGTTCGAAAAAATGTATGATTCATTGAGGTCATTGGTGTTTATGAAACTCTGGCTGCATTGTAACGTGTGTTTTTTCACATAACTACTAGAGTTTGAGTTCTTGCTCAGGATCAGCATTTCATCTGTCGTTCTACGTTTCGGAAGGAAATACTAAGATTATACAGGGTGAGACTGCTTGAGAAAAAGGGAAACATATTGTAAGCACATGAAGCAGCTGTATGATATATACATTTAAAAGGCAAATATAACTGATCATACTGCATTATTAATTGTACAGCTGCAAGTCATTCCAGACTATAAAATAGTCAGTGGACTTGATGGGCAGCTAGTGGGCGCCTTTGTGCACATTCCCACATGGTAACTACAAACCAGCCGAGAAATTATATTTTTTATATCGTATCAAAATGGTAATGAAAGTGAAAGATACAGAGGCTTTTTTCAGTGTCTTTTTAATCAATGCATTACTATTTAAAAATAATTAAGTGTAAATCAGAATATTATTTATATATGAGATAATATGAACAAAAGTGGATTAAGTATAAATATCCATTTGCATATCAATTGTATTATTTTAATAATGATTGAGGGGATATTAGGGGTGGCCTGGTGGCGCAGTGATCTGCACTGTTTCTTCACGCAACTGGGACCAGGGTTCGAGTCTCCAACATGGCTCCATGTATGTACTGTAGAGTTTGCATGTTCACCCTGTGTCATCGTGGGGTTTTCTCTAGGTACTCCAGTTTGTCCAGTTTCCCCCCACAGTCCAAAAAGATTCCATGTAGGTATGTGTGTGTGAGTCTGCCCTGTGATGGGTTGGCTCCCCATCCTGGGTTGTTCCCTGCCTTGAGCCTGTAGCCTCTGGGATACACTCCTGATGCCCTGTGACCTTGAATAGGACAAGTGGTTTGAGAAAATGGATGGTTGGATATTATGAAATGTGACATAATGAGATTTCATTGTAGCTGGAAATTTAGAGATTAGATGTTAGAGTGTTGTTACCCTCCCAGTGTGATCAGAGGTGAATTTGTACCAATAAAAAGGGTGCTGTGCTTGTTCTGACTGAAGGGTTGTTCTATGTATTTGTCTTCAGGGAGTAGCCTGTACTGCCATGCTGGTGGCTGTCATGACCAAAAAGCTGGCGCTGAACAAAGGAGAAAAGCATGTTCATTACTTTATGATGGATATTCAGATCTCCAAACGGGTAAGATGCATCTCACTCATCTTTCAGAGGTGTTTTTAAAGCACATTTGAAATGAAAAACTGACGTTTTTAACATATTACAGCAATGAAATATGTCCTCTTCATTTAATCCATATGTGACATAGCAGGGGGCAGCTAATTTAGTGCCCTGGGAGAAGTACCTTGCTCTGGGTACCTCAGTAGTACATTGCTGGTTGGGGATGTGAACTAGCAACCTTTCAATCACAAGTGTGCCTCCCTAACCATTAGGCCACCACTGGCCCAATCATAAAAATAACAGCCAATGAGCCCAGACAAAAGCCCATAAATACTACAGCTGTCATGAATGCAGCCATCAAAGTAAAGTGTCTCCCCACAGAAAGGCCACTTGTTAGTGAATGAAAGGAAGCGGGCAAGCATATGCTGTAATGTTGCATGGTGAGGAGTCTTTTTATAATATACTTTTTTTTCTTAGAATAGGGTCATTGAAATGGTAGACTGGTGTGGGTAAAGGGGGGGGGGCAGCTCTGGTTTGGGCATAGAAAAGGGGAAACAATGGTGTCCATGTCAGGAAAAAAGGTACCCATCAATATCAGAAAGAAGTGGCTTCAGGAAAGCAGAGCCAGCAGTGTGTGCACACGGCCTGCCGTGCAGTTGTCAGTGGAGAGGGGGTGGGGGCGCTCTCGAACAGGATCCATCTGTTTGCTTATCTTGAGGAAAGAGGAGCAGACGGATGGAAGTAGACGTGCGATGTGGAAGATGCCATCATATTTTCCATTTATGAAAAGAGACATGAGGGGAGGGTGGTTCCAGGTTATACAGGAAAAAGCCCACTAGTGCAAAAGAGTATTATCTATTCCATAAGGGTGTGACTGGAGATCTGAAATAGCAATTGTAGGGCAGATAAGGACACCTGTGATGCGCAGGTGATGGCTCAGGGGCTGATGGCTCAGGGGCTGATGCAACGCGACGTCAGCCTACAGAAGTCAAAGACAAGTCCAACCAATTCTCGCAATCAACTCTCAATCTACTCAAGACAACATGGTTTACATTGGTTTTTTTTTAAAGTTTGGCCTGGATTTTGGGGTGGGGACATGGAAAGTGGGAGGTTCAGATGTGTGAATGTGTAAAATCTGTGTACATGGGATGGAGATGAACCCCGGCAGCAGAGGGCACGGCCCAGTCAGCCAAGCGGACCCACTGTGCCAGTGAAAACCACAAATGCACTGCTCTCTGTAGGACATCCCAAGTCACATCCATGTGACAGAGCAGTGCAGTAGCAAAAGGACAGATCTTAGAAATATGTCCTCACATTTTATTGCTGCCGCGTGTCTCTTTGATGCCTGCGGGAGGCGACAGTCATGATGCAGCATTTCCTCCCTGAGCTCAGTCACATCCTGCCACTGGGCACATCCTCGTGGGGGAAGGGGGCTGCAGCCCCTCTACCTCTCTCACTGATTCACACTGACGGGAATTAGAGTACACATCTGGAGGTGGTTCCCTTGGGCCACATCATAACACTCATACTCACACCGTTAAGAGTAACTTTGGTTTCCAGAGGGCAGCAGATATTTAGGCTGATACATGAATAGAACTAAAACAAAAGAGGCAGGAGCATAAAATGGTGCAAGATATCTTAGCTTTACTTTATTGGGCAGATGCTTTTGTCCAGAGCTATGTACAAGTGAGACAAATCTCACATTACATACAACCCCCTATAATGAAAATTATATACAATTATTCCAAACTGAACAATATCATTATTCTGGTTCACTGTTACACCAGTATGAATGATATTTTTTAACGGACACATTTGTCCAGAGCGAGCAGAGTCAGGGATCAGCCTGCATCCCTTGGAATTCGACCCATAACCTTCCATATACGAGCCAGAATCCCCAACTCCATTCATCTTTACCTTTATTTTGAATTATGGCCCTGATCCTGACTCGTGTCTCTCTGTGCAGATTCGACACGCGGCTGCCAACGTGCTGCGGGAGTGCTGGCTGCTGCATCGCGCTGACACCCGCAGGAAGGCCAGCGGCGAGCGCCGCCAGCAACAGCGCCATCTGCTGGAGGCCATCCGAGTGTGAGTCCCACAGAGACACTGTTCTTACCGTGCAGCAGTCCGACTCCGGGAACTTCTACAGCTTCCCCCTAAGGCTCAGAATTCCAGGAATTACAGTTGATCCCCGTTAGCAGATTAACTGAAAACTGCCCATTGTTAAGGTCAATGCTTAGTGCCAGTACTGTACAAATTCTACATATTAAAATACATATTAAAACTAAACCAGTCTGTCAATAAAGGTTATTTATAAGTTTACAGGTATGCTCAGTGACATCACTGAAACGTAAGGGATAAACTATGATGAGGTGTGCGGTTATGAAAATAATCAACAACAACTTGGTGTAATACTATCCAAGCTAACCTATGCTAATCAAGTCGGAGTTGATTATTTTCATATAGCCACATACCAAAGTGGTTTATCCTCTTTATACCACAACTAACAAACAAAACATAAGAATAAATTAGTTACGGTTAATATTTCAACAGGAAATTATTTCAAATTGCATTTAATAATGTTGAAATGTGCTCTTAAAAATATAGTCCCTGTAAGGAGAGAATGTCTTGTTAGGCTATTCACTGGAAGCAGCAAGTTACCATAGAAACCGTGAACAGACAGGAGCGTGTGTTTGGAAACCAAGGAAAATTATGCTGATAATGACTGATTTATGAGTTAAAAAGTCACACAGGTTTTTATATTAACACGTTTAATAAAACATTAAAACGCATTAATATTAAACTGTTAGTAGGCTGCCGGAACTACCTGTGAGGTTACATGAAAATAATGAGCACCCACGTGACATCTCTGAACCAATAAGAAAACAGTATTTATCAACGCTATGGTATAATGCATCTTATAACACTCCTTGGTTCTTATAATACCTAATGAACACTAACCAAAAGAGGGACTCCTTGTATTTATTAGTAATTCAGACATTTTACATTAATCTAACAATATTGCATCAATGTATATTTATTTCATATTTATTATGTTTTTGATTCATGCAGTGTTTAAGGCAAAGGTGAACCTCCTCTCCACATTATATATTATGTATAATGTTATATAATATATCATATGCTGTTTTGTTTATGTATCACTGTCATTCTCAGTTTTTGCCATAAACATGCTTCTCTGGCCAAACACAAGTGTTTAATCTATGAAATATGATTTAATCTTCAAAATTTGGTTACTGCTGAATATTCGACAACTTGCCTGCCTTAAAAAATGAGCAGGTAGCATTTTATTTCTAAGTTGGCTCACAAGCCCAGGCAGACAAGCATCTGAAACAGAGATTAGTAATCACAGATTATTTCCCATGTGATACAGGATGATTTCTGGCACTGCTGTTTACAGTACTTGCTTCTACCTTTCCAGCGGAAATGAGGGTAGGAAGTGGGGGGGGATGTTTAAACGTGTTAAACCTCGTGCATCACATTGAAGCAGGACCCTGCACTTGGGCATTACAGGAGCTCAGTGTCTGTGAATATACACGATACATAATACTCAATACTCAAGATGATGTGAACTCAAGTGAGAACTCGGAGGGAGGAGAGTCTAGCTCAGTGCCAGGCGAAATAAAAGTGAGCCTTCATTTACACAAACCAGTTTTCCATCGACAGCGCCCTGTTACCTGTGCCATAACTGTTTGGAATGGTTTGTCTGCAAATTTCCAAATTTGATAGAGATTATGATAAAGACGGACTACATTGATTCCTGGGAAAAATTCTGGTGTGTCCAGCAGCAGGCAGACAGTGCACAGATGAGCATTCATATAGTGCCAAACCAAGAAGGTGTAAAGACAGTACTCATCATGCAGAAGATGGAAACATAGTGCAATCAAATTTAAAAAGTACACAGTAATAAAATATCCTGAAAAACAGAATATTGTAATACGAGAAATAAATATTTAAAGAAAAGAAAAATAAAGTCTGTGCAATTGTATTAATTGCAATTAATTACAATTACAAAAATACAATTAATTGCAATTGTAAAAACATTGTATTTTAACAGATGGCAGGCTGATGTGTTATGACAAGGGGTGGGGGCGGAGGGGGGGCACGTGGGACAAAGTGTGGTGGAGTCTGACAGCAGTAGGCAGGATCCATCCCCGGGAGTGGCTTTTGCACACTGTGGTGGAATGAGACGATAGCTAAATGTGCTCTAGGGTAGCGTTCCCTGTAGCAGATGGGGACAATTGTCCATAAATGGACTGAAATGTACATAAAATTGTTTCATGATTGTAAGAATCAGGTTGAAATAGTTGGTTTTCCCAGTTTTTTAATAATTATTATTGCATAAATATTAACCCCAAAGTTAATTTATTGGTTTTATTTATTTATGCTCTGAGTTTGTTTGATTGGCATAATGCCAATGCAATTTCTTCATAGTTAAATATACAGTTCGATTCAGAGTTGGGCTTTTATTGTTTTGGTGGTATCATACAGATTTATGGAATCTTCACAGATTTCAAGAATTATATTTGCCCACTTCCTCCTTTACTTTGACAGATTTCGATACTTACGACTGAAACAGAGAAAACTGAGGGACAATGCTAATGAAATGGTGGACCTTCCCAAGGTAAAAATTGATTATTAGACTGAAGTCCCCATTAGATTCCGATTTCCCCGTTTCACTCTGAATTCCCTGTTAGACTTCCTCGTTCCCCGTTAGACTCTGATCCCCCATTAGACTCTAAGTTCCCTGTTTGACTTTTAAACTCGTTAAACTGCCAGTACTGGGGGGAGACTTTAAGAGAGGTTTTGAAATGGTTAAGCTAACACACCTTGTTTTAAACATAATTTTCTGTCAGCCTAAGATTTTTGTATGTATTGGTTTCAGTTTCTTCGAAAATACCTTTATATACCATGCCTTTATATTGCTTTATTGGTCCAAGTTGAACCAAATCACGGGCACTAAGATCCAGTGTCGGCCTTCCCCCATTTTCACCTGCGCAGATGCAGATGATCATGTGTGACCTGAGTGCCAACTGGAACAATTCATACCGAGAACTGGAGCAGCGCATCATCTCTATGGAGCGCAAACTGGATGAGCTGGGCCGCAGCTTCCATCGGCCGTCTGAGTGCCACAGTGACACAGACAACAGGTTGCTGTACATCTAAGCTTTAGTCTGTTATATTAAAATGTTTCAGAGTTATCCATATAGACTTGCTTTGTTGTTAATATTTAATGTTTAAATAATGTGTCATGTGTTTCGGAGCATGTGCTTGTAACAGGCTGGCATCCCATTCTAGGAGTCCCCTGCCTCTTAACCTATATTTCCTGGGTTAGACTCAGAAATCACTGCCTTCCAGTCCTAACTAAATGGTTATGAAAGATGGATCAGTATTTGTATGTTGGAAAATAGGAAAAGTTAATCTAATAGAACAGTTAGACCACTGTATCATTTTTACTTATATTTTTTCTGTATTTCCTCAACAGGTGACTTGCACCTTAAAAGGCTACAAGACTGTGGACACTCTTCATGTGAACATTGTCTCAGTAATGCATGGAGTTGCTTGCAAAGTGCATTTAGCACACCATGCCCTGTGGGAGGACGTGGATGACAGCAATGCATCGTCTCCAGTGCAAATTGCTAATGCAGTAGGTGCACATGAAGTTACCAAACACAGAAATGCAACATATTTCCATGAACATGGACTAACAAAATATTTATCAGCTTTATTTATAGGTATGTTAAATGTACTGCTACTCGCCACAGCTGGCTGCAATTTTTTCGAACAGCTCAATTTAATGCTTGAACACAATCATGTGTGTATTCCGGACTCTTGCTATGATTTCTCTCAGGGGTCAAAGGTTATAAGAACAGTGTGCAATTTAGAGAACAAACCTATCGGATTGTTCCTTCATCCTGTCAGATCATGGTGGAGATACATTTCCTTAACAAAATGCTTTAGCAAATGCATTTACATAAAACAACTATGTCTTACAAATTATACAATATAAGTGTATGCAGGCTATACACTTACCGATGTATAAAAATTATTTATAATTTTTTAATCACATAAAAACAAGCCATAAAAACAAGCTTGCAGCATTGTGTAAATTGCTTCCCGCAGTGTGACACACTTCCTCTAAGAGATGAATGTGATTTTTCAAGCTGGAGATGCAGCGCACTTACGGCAGGTGGAATAAAAGCTCCCCCTTGTGGAGAAACCGAAATAATACCTACAGAACTCAATCTTTCAGTTTTGCGTCGTATAACCTCGTTCATCTAAGTTTTGATGCAACTTGTGGCAGTAAAATGCAATTTACCCGGATTACATTTTAAAGTTTTCGTACCACTTAATGTTCTTTTCTCAAATAAATTTAACAGTTTACAATTAATTGGTCCAAGAACATCTGTTGAATGCCATTCTTTGTAGGCGTTTTGTTTGTTTTTTCATCTTTTTTAATTGAAGATGTTGCCAAAGGACGTCCTTTAGATTAAAACGATGGTTAATCAAATATTGCATTCAAATCAACATGGGACTGTTTGTTTGACTGCATAGCAAATTCATTCACAGTTGCCTTGACCTTCCTTAACAAAAACTGCAGTGCAGCAAGGACATTGCTTTGGCTATGTGCCATTTGTACAAATAGTAGATCATGTATATATGGGGATATATGCATGTATTCTGTTGGGGTAGGTGATCCTGCAAAGCTGCAATAAAAACGTTTACAGCATAACTTTTGTAAAAAATTAAATCACTACTCTGCATATAGCTATTTATTTCTCCTCAGTGATTTTTTTTTCTTTTGGGTAAATGGTATTGTGCGCACCCTGCGATGGGCTGGCCCCCCATACTGGGTTGTTTCCTGCATCGTGCTCATAGCTTCTGGGATAGGCTCTGGACCCCCCTGCGACCCAGTAGGATAAGCGGTTTGGAAAATAGATGGTATTGTGCGCACCCATCTATATTTACTTAGAAAAGTACTCCTTTTAAATTGTTTTATTGCACGGAGGCCAAGTGTGTATCAGAAGAAAGTAACTGTGCTTTCACATGTTTAATGTTTCATTAATATCTGTCACGCAACCATTCACAAGGTTTTTCAGTCTTTTACAGGCATGACATACCCATAGACCTGAAATCTACACTTCACTGCTCAGTTCTTTACTAGCCAGGATGAACTTTACTAGTAGTATCGTTGGCAGACACAGGGTGTTTGAAGGGTATGGCCAAAAAGATAAAAACTTGCACCCCCAACTAGTACACAATAGTCTTTATCCCTGCTAAATGTAATTTTATTAGGTGAGCTATACTAAGAGTATAACTACATTTCTGTGATAAAAATACATAGGGAACTACATTGATTTAAAATGTGCCATTAGGCACCTCAGGTTTACCCAATTGTAAGGGCACCTTATATGGCACTATATCACACTTTAGGCATCTATTAGAACAATTCTCCACATTCATATAAATGGATGGACACCCAATACAGCACTGCATCACATTTTATCCACTAGAGGGGCACCTATTTCGGCACGTCACCACGTTAAATAGCCACTTAGGAGTTCCCTTTAGTGCAGGGGTTTCCAATTCCGGTTCTGGAGAGCTACTATCCAGTAGGTTTTCTGTCCCACTTGGCTTCTGATGAGCCATACCTGTTCCTGATATTTACCTGAGAACAGGTGTGGATCATCAGAAGACCCCTGCTTTAGTGCATCCCACTTCCTCTACTAGAAAGGGCACCCTTTGGGACACCCCATGTAGGGGTGGCATAGAGGGCACTTTGTAATGACACCCTTTTCCATTGGAAGGTCACATTTTCTCCACATTAACTTCATACATCATATTGAGCACATCATCATACTGTAGTGCTGGTGAGATGACTCCATATGTCCATACTGGGACATTGTAATTAGCCCGTTGTGTGTACAGTTATAAATACTAGTTGCATTTCGTATTATGATGTGTATGCTCGCCTGTGTCATGTATGTTAATTACCCACCGTGTTTGTACCTTGCTGTCCAGCCTCCCTGCTTTTCCCCGTTATATGTGGTCCAGTGTTTGTTTGGTGCCTATGTTGGTTCTTATAACTAAATAAAAGAGCCTTCTCATTTTTCACTGCGAAACCTCGGTCTGCCAGGCGCTACAATATTATCTCACATGAAGGGGGAAGCCTAATTGGTGCTCAGTCATTTGTCCATGTGAAGGGCAGCCAACAGCGGTGTTTTCAGGTACTTCAGCAATGTTTTTTCAACCACATACAGCACAATTTTTTGTTTCATTTCTCAATTTATGGGTGTGTGTCTGTGAATAATACATATTTTTCTGCAAACTACAACCTGGTTCATGTTTCTCATTAATGAAGAGCTTCTTCCTAAGTTCATGGGAATTCAGTCCTGCTTCTAGGGGCCTGATACAAATAGTCATATCTGCCATTTGAAAGTCACTTCTGCCCTGGCTGGTTTTCGGTCGTTCCCAGTGTCTTCTGTTTCACCAAACTGGGGCTGAATTAGATAAAGTGACAGAGACTGGAGCTTGGTTATAAAAAGGGACAGGTACTGGGGCCAAATTAGAGAAAGTGACAGGTACTGGAGCTGGGTTACAAAGAGGGACAGAAACTGGGGCCGAATTAGAGAAAGTAACACAAACTGGAACCGGGTTACGTTGAGGCACAGAAATTGTGACCGAATTAGAGAAAGTGACAGGGTCTGGAGTTGGGTTACGAAGAGGGACAGAAATTGGGGCCATTCTTATATACTGTTGTCTTTGAAATTTTGAGACTAGAAGCAGCCTGCCTTCTGCCAGCAGAACCAGGATTTAGACATGCTTATTTTTAAAATATATATATGGAGTGATCTCATGTTTTTCCAGAGCTGTAGGCACTTTTACACCAAAGGAAGTTTTTTCAAGAACCGGGGACTTTCATTATATTCACACCACAGGACCTCAGCCCAACTGTAGTTGCTCAAAGGCAGTTCCAGAATGGTTTTTTAGTACCTACTCCAGACTAGGTACTTTTTGTTCGAACATGGATCCACTGAACTATATGCTAACTGGTTGACCACAAGTACCAATACTAACATGGAAGTTATACAGAAATACAGAAACAGATGTAGAGGAACAAAAGTTCAGCAGATTATATTTGTACCCCAAGTACAGTCGAACCTCGTTACTACGTACCCCGGATACAACATTTTCACCTTTTCAACGTACAGGTTTCTAATTCCCGTTTTTAGCCTATGTATTATTCCAATAACAGCCATTGTTTACAGCGTACACCCTTACAGCGTAAACTTCGATACAACATCCAAATTTCTAGAGAAAATACGAAAA
>JAODJX010000136.1:2471018-2485738 GCA_026776945.1 Isichthys henryi | reverse complement strand
GTTCTCCCCAAGCGAGCTTGATGGGCCGAATGGCCTCCTCTCGTTTGTATTGTTCTTATGTTCTTATGTTCTTATGAGTGCATCTGCACGCACAGTGTGGTGAAGACTTTTGGAGCATGGCCTAGTGTCAAGAAGGGCAGCAAAGAAGCCACTTCTCTCCAAGAAAAATATCAGGGACAGACTGATATTCTGCAAAAGGTACAGGGATTGGACTGCTGAGGACTGCGGTAAAGTAATTTTCTCTGATGAATTCCCTTTCCGATTGTTTGGGGCATCTGGAAAAAAGATTGTCTGGAGAGGAAAAGGTGAGCCCTACCATCAGCCCTGTGTCATGCCAACAGTAAAGCATCCAGAGACCATTCATGTGTGCGGTTGCTTCTCAACCAAGGGAGTCGGCTCGCTCACAGTTTTGCCTATGAACACAGCCACAAATAAAGAATAGTACCAAAACATCCTCTGAGAGCATCTTCTCCCAACCATCAAAGAACAGTTTGGTGACAAACAATGACTTTTCCAGCATGATGGAGCACCGTGCCATAAGGCAAAAGTGATAACTAAGTGGCTAAGGGAACAAAACATCGACATTTTGGGTCCATGGCCAGGAAACTCCCCAGACCTTAATCCCATTGAGTACTTGTGGTCAGTCCTCAAGAGGCAAGTGGACAAACAAAAACCCACAAATTCTGATTAACTCCAAGCATTGATTATGCAATAATGGGCTGCCATCAGTTGATTGACAGCAGCCAGGGCGAATTGCAGAATTCTGCAAATATTGACTCTTTGCATAAACTTAATGAAATTGTCAATAAAAGCCTTTGACACTTATGAAATGCTTGTAATTATAGTTCAGTATACCATAGAAACATCTGACAAAAAGATCTACAACCACTGAATCAGCAAATTTTGTGAAAAGCAATACTTCAGTCATTCTCAAAACTTTTGGCCACGGCTATACACTGTTTTACTTACATAAAATGGGAATTGTGTGACATTTCTTGGTTTTATATTCACAAAATTCAGAAATAGCCTGCATATTTACAGTTTCATCAGTGGCACTGGCAAAATATTTAGCTGTGTCTCTTTTTACATCTTGCACAACCTGTGTTAGTAACTTAACAAAGGCCTCCCCTGTTGTTTTGTCATAGTTAATGACAGTAATGAGCCTCACACAGACAATATCAGTGACATACCTGAGAATTACTGAGCATTGCTCCATGAAACTTGTCAAGCTGTACTGAAAAAATCTCTGCCTCCCTCGCTTCCTTCGCAATACTCTCCTTGATGGCCACTGGTTCAATGGTTTCAATAATTACATGGACTGTAGTGTTTGACATCAAGGTACACTGTAAAGAATGTCTGTGATTTTAATGTGAAATAATGTAAAATTCTGCAGGTAAAAAAATTATAATGCCCTGCGATGGGCTGGCCCCCCATCCTGTGTGTCCCCGTGTGGCCAGCAGCCATCATGGGCCACCCCCTTTGTCGTCTCATTGTCTTTGGCCCTAATATGTTACTCCTGTTCCCATGAATGCTGCATGGCTCAGTGAGTTGAATGTGCAACACAGAGAGGAGAATTTTCTGGTTTTGGGTTCAAGGCTGCACTGCTTTATCTTAATTGTTGGTTTTTATGGTTTTTTCCCTATAGTGCTTATTAGGTCTGTGTTCTCCTTGTCAAACTTGTGCGTTTTATTATGTTCCTTTTGTCCTATATTTTCTGAGCGAATTCCTAGTGTGTGATTACTGTTTCTTGCTTTCAGTGTTTGTTGGAGTTTCCCTAGTCTTGTGTTCATTAGTATAAATTACTGTACCTGTTGCCTGTTCTCCCTACGCCGTTGTTATTGGTTGATTGTCTGATTTTCCACACCTTGGCCCTCTCGTTAGCCCAGTTGCCTTTTGCATTTAAGTGCCTGCCGCTGGCCAGTTCTGGTTGCAGTCTTTTTGTTAGAGAAATTTTGTGCGTGTGCCTGCTCTTTAATATACCCCTGATGTCTCTTGGAGCCACAAGCAGATCGTCTCCTTTCCCTGCCTGCACCGTGACCTGTGTCATAACAGTGAGGGCCCAGGGATAGTAAAAAAAAAAAAGTGTTGGGGAAAGTTGATTGACCAGTTGCTGGTGCATTTGGGGTAAAGATCGCCTTTCTGACAATCAGTCAAGATATAGTGTGTCGAAGGTAAGTTGCTCAGTTAGCTAAATGTTAAACTGCTTGTAAATTACAGTAAGCCATAATCATCAAAATTATAACAAATAAAGGTTTGAAATATCTTGCTTTGTATGTAATGAGTCCATATCGTGTATTAGTTTCACTTTTTCACCTTTTACTGAAATACCTTTGCACAATGTTCTAATTTTGTGACTTTCATCTGTGTATATACCTGACCAGGGGTGTGCCACTGTGTGTGGGTTTTTGCTGCAACTCCCTAATTAGATTACTAATTAGTGGTTTGCTTAGAGGAAGTCCCCACCCCTGGGTTGAAACAGCTGGCCTAAAGGTTATCCCAAAAACCTGCATATATAGTGGCCCTTTGCAGTTAAGATTCTTCAACATTTTGGGTATATGAGCCCAGTTTGTTGGGCCCTATCTCAATTTTCCCATAATGCATGAACAAGTCCTGTTTTAACAAACCATGAATCTGTTTGGTCAAAAAATGGTAGAGGTTGACCAAAATTTGCTTGTAAGTAGCCTAGGACCTTGAGCTTCATAAGGTATGCTTTGTTTATGCACTATAAGTAAAATTATTGTACATTCTGTACTTCATACATTTGACTCTACATGTTGAAGCATTCTCCTATGCGGAATCACAATCTTATTTTCCTGTGCATGCTTGATCAGGTTACCTATGTGTGCACCTCACAAATTGAGCGCGGAGGATTTGACCGTGTATCAACAATGTGTGGACATCTTGACTGCATTAACTTCCAGGGCTTACAAGGGATGTTTCCCATTTGGTCATGTATTCTACTAGAAAACACATCTATTTGCCATTTCATTACATCCAAACTAATAGTAATCAGGGTAGCCGTTGTGACCACATTTTACCATTTGACAACGTTATTTGGGAAAATGGTACATTTTTTTTCTTCCAACATTGAGAAGCAGTACAGAAACCATAGTTAGAAACATATTGCACTAATATCTAACTATATGAATAGGTTTACTGTGTGTGAATGCTTGTTTATATATGACACTGCTTAGAGTACAATCTCAGTACAATTTCTTGGAAAACTTTTTTTTTTACACACACAATCAGGGGTGTTTCTATAGCTGTTGAAAAGATCACGGGCTAAGTCAAGTTTACGTGGGGCTTGACTTTTTTGTTTTTGAAGGAAGATTATTATTGGCGCTAAAATACTTGGGGCTAGGATTAGGCTAGACCCTGGTGATAGGACCTAACGACGCCCGTGCAATAATCTGAGAACACTATAATAAAAATTACTCCGAACAGTATAAAAATGCAAACACCACAATATAACACAACAAAGGCTCCATTTAGCAGGCACCTGTGGCCAAACAACTGAATGGAGAGGCAGCTAATCTAAGTCTCAAGCTTAAACTTTGAGCTATATTTAGCCCGTTGATTCCTTTCAAAGAAGCGGTCACATTTTGCAGACAGAGAACAAAGGAGCAGGAGTCCGGGCAAATGAAATGGGTTTTATAACGAAAAAAAATAAACGGGCTAGAAACAACTGGATTGCGGGGGATCACAAACTGGGAAGAACACATGGGCAAACAGGAGAGGCGATGATGATTCCAGTCAAAGACACAATGATGTAGACATTGGTGGTTTTCAGACAATAAAACGATTAATTTGAGACTGATCACAACATTCAGGCAAATTTATAATTTTATTTAAATTTAAGATTTAAATTTATTAAAATTTTTATGTTGAATATATAGTTTCGATATTTTAGTAATATGGTAGACGGTTTTGGATAGCTTGGATAATTAAAGATGATAAACCAAAGGACTAAAGTGATGCCTGCTGGGCTTGAACTTTAAATGGTCACGATCTGACGACGATACATTACACCGTGGCGTGGATAAATTCCGTACTGCTGTTTACGTATTGTTGTTTTTGCAGCTAAATTAACGTCATATATGTGACACTTACTAAGGTTAGGTCTCTCGGGTATAAGTTAATACATTTACTGTGAGACAATTTCATTTAGCTAAATAAATTACAAGTAACATTACAGTTAACGTTAGTTATGCTTTAGAAGCTTTTGTATCGTAACGTATAGGTGGCGAAAAAAACGCAACATAAGTACAAAACATAAATGAGTCCATCAGAGATTTGAGGAAATTATGTTGAAATCAGGGTCGTTATATACCTTGGGAGGGGGTACATATCCCTCACGCTAACGTTTGCTGTTATATGACTTTAATTGAAGTTGGTTTGCTAAATTTGTAATTTAACTTTCATTAAAAGCCGGCTTAACGGTGGATAGCTTCGCGAGCTGACCACACGGTTCCCTTATACCGTACCCAAGTGCCATTTTCCCCACCTCCCCACACCTCCGCCGGTCTGCGTTCACTTTGCTACAGCATGGTCGCTTTGTCCCTCTGCAATTTCCCAATGTAAGCGAAAAGGAGATAGATAATTATACAGAGCAGTGTATCTCAACCTTTTTTGAGCTACGGCGCATTTTTTTCCCATTGAAAAAAAACCCATGGCACACCACCAACCAAAAATGTTACAAAATGACACTCTGTAGTAATGAGTAATGAGAAAATAGTCTCAATTTATTTATACTCACTCAGTGTGAAGCTTGAGCCTGTTTGGATGAACGGAAAGCTCAGGGGCCGTCAGGAGCATTTTGAATGTGGGGAGGACACACTGGCATAAAACTAATATTTTATGTTAAATGTGGGGGGTGGGGGATCCAAACGAATAATTATGAAATTTGAGGGGGGCACATCCCCCTCAAATTTAATAGAGTCCTGACAAAGCTGATATCCTGGAAGGAATAGTCTCTCTCTCTCTTTAGTTTTTATATGAGTCGGGTTTGAAAAGCTCAGCTCTCACAGGTATGTCGTGGAAAATGGGAGCAATGTTCAAATAGCTTTGTATTTTTAGAATACATCACCATTACAGCACAGACACTCGACAATGGTATATTTAAAAATAATTAATTTTCAAAAAAGTTTTTAGACCGATTAAGTGAAATTGGATAATTTCCCTCGGTACACCTTATATTTTCTCACGGCACACTAGTATGTCGCGGCACAGTGGTTGAAAATCTCTGATATAGAGGATATCCTAAAACACACGACTCACCGTGCCAAGGTGCTCCGAAAGTCGAAAAAATGTTTTGTCTCTCCTCTGAGCAGTTAACACTTAACATTGCACTGTACACTGATGCCATTCATAAATTCATAGTACCTGTTAACTTGTATCTAACAAGACATGATAGTATAACACTTTGTGGCAACAAAGGAGGACACGCAGAATATGTGTAACAAATAACTTTTTAATCATCCTTCGCTTTTTCGCTCTAATAAACCCTTTCTTATGTCTGTTATAATTTATGATCACCTATTTATAGTTTAACTATAGTTAAAATCACACTTTTTTCTCATATATCAAAACTTTACCTAGAAAACACATTTGGATAATATGCTAAGTTTCCTCATTACCAGCATAGCTACGTGTAATTAAAAGCAATTAAAAATAATTTAAGTGACTGGTAAATGTTGTTATCTTTGCCTCAGGCAGCGGAAGAACAACCTGGGTCACCTCCAGAAGATCAAGATGAAGACTGTGGCTGAGCACCCCCCTTCGCATTTTCCCCGCTCTCGGTGTTTCTTATTCTTGATAACTCTTGTTGGATGATTTCAGCTCGATTGTCTGTAGCAGCTCCAGCAAATGCTAGCAGCTTCTCCATTGGCAGCATACCAAATAGCAAATAGTGGTTTGTGATCACAGTTCATGTGTCTTGAAGTTGCTTCATTTGAGCGTATTTATATTGAATAGAAAACAAAAGAACATCTTAGAACAGCATGTTTTAGGACTGCACACAGTTACTGAAATAGTTGCTTTAGATCATCTGAGTATTTTTTGCCCTTTATGATCTTTCTCTCCGACTCCTTTGCTATGAACAATAAAAGAAATTGTAAGAACTGAAATGCTTAGAATGTCCTGCATTGGACATTCATGGCGATGAGCGCATGCGTAATAATAACATTGTATATTTCGGGACTGCTTTGTCCTTTTTACACAATTCGAGGGAACACCACCAGCCATGAACGTCATTGTGTTATTTTAAACCTAGCCCCGAGTATTTTATCCCCCATTGCCGTTCATCCTTAAAACAAGAAAGGAAAAAAAAAGTCAAGCCCCAGGTATATTTGACTTTGATTTTTTTTTCAAAAGCTAGTAACACCCCTGCCAGCAGCTCATTTGACACACTGTATTGGTATGCAATACGTCCTATTTGGGTATAGTTTATTTCAGGGGAATCTCTGCTTTGTGTCTTAGGCATTTGTCAAATGTTCCCTCCGTCACCCGAAGAAGCGGTTTTTAATTGATGACTAAATACAGCCACTGCTCCCCGTGAAGGTATAAAATCGCATGTGCTAATCCTCCTGAAGCACCTCTTCTTAACAATTAATCAAGAAGGAACTCACCGTCAATCTCATCATCGCCTGTGCACTCTTCTCTAAAGGTACAGTACTGAATCAAGACTATATGAGCTGTGGATTTGTAGGACTTTACTATATTCTACTTAAAATTTAATTTAAAATTAAATTTAAAAACTAAAATTGTTTCTGCTTCTGAACTCCAAAATTCTGAATAATAGTAAATTCCCACTAAAATTGTATAATATTGTAAATTGTACAATTTACAAAGTGTTACAACCTAATTAATAACCAGATTATAAACCATTCATAAACTCTTTATATGGGTAGCTTTATTGTAAAGTTGCACCATCATTTTTTCTTTAGCAAAAACTGATACTTATTCACGATACTTAAGACACTTAGCAAAAACTGATAATTATTTAACAGGTACTTATTCATGTGAAAGACACCAGGTTCAACATTGCAAGGTTCTACAATACAGAATGTGAAGTTTACTGGCAAGAGAGAGGACTCGCATGCACATGATGTCTCAAGACAGAGTACAAAAGCAAACAAAAAAGTCACTCATCACCGTATAACACAAAACGAATAAGAACAGCAAAATAAAATCATGTACTGTGGGAAAAAAATTAACAATGCCGTATCACTGCAATTTAATGGGTATATTTTGTAATCATTTTTAAAACTTGGTTAATTGTTTCGCATGTAGTGGCTAAGATCGACGGTCATTGGCGTCTTTGGTACATCAACGTGCCAAGTGTTTACTAACTGAAGCCTAATGCAAAACACCTCATCAATTAAATCAAAAACACGCGTTATTGTAACAGGGTCGGGAGTAAGCGGACATGGAGACAGAGATATGAGTGGCATTATCAATAACAGCATTAGATCACAAAACTGGTATATTGCTCTGTTGTACCGCATCGATATGGAGTTCTATTTGTGCCAAATATATGTCGATATGCGCACTGTCCATGTCGACAGAACATGTAACAAAACATTTGTCTGTGTCTACTCAACTTTGAACTGAACTTCAGCCGTGACAATATAGTAGTCTCTGGAGGTCTAGGGTGTCCAGGTGTCCAGTCCTCCCCACCGTTTTCAGCCAGTCTCTGGAGGGGTTCAGAGATACCGGGAATAGGGGTACCTGGGGAGTCGGGGGGGAAGAGAGGTGGCGGACACCGCACGACCGTATATATACTGGGGAACACCTGGGGTGTGGTGCAGGTAGAAGACAAGTCGGCGAGCAGTTAACTGACAGGGTTAATGTTCTTCGTTCTGCTTCGTGTTTGGCGTGGGGTCCGGCCATACAAGATCATTATAGTTCTCTCTTTATGACACGCCTGTCGCGTTTTCATCACAATACCATTTTGACAATGAGATTCTATATGTTGACTGCGTCGTTATGCATGTCATCCTGATGTGTTGTGTGACTCTGGTGTTATGAAGGTCGTCTTGATGTGTCATTTGCCTGTGCTGTTTTTTTGTAGTCCTGCTGTATCATACTCCCTGTTGTTTGTTTTGTTCTGCATATCGTCTTGTTGTAACATTGTCAAATACACCAATCATTGTCCAATACGCTTTAGTTTTTTCATAAGTTTTCAGCGTTCTGTACCATGGTAAAGTTAGGCTTATATCTGATATTCAGTTTTCTGAATTTAATATTTTTTAACAGAGACATGGTATGCAGTTCCCAGAATTTTGATGTCCAGTACACAAACATCGATGCCCACCGATTACTTTTTGCGGTTCGCGTAATTTCGCAGTTTGAGCAAAATCCTGTCAATAACTAAGAAAAGTATAATTAAAAAGTACAATAATTATTTACTTTTTCAGACATAGATAAACCAAAAATCCAAGGAGTTTGCATTTTCCCCTAGAATCCGCTGATCAATGCACACTTCACTAGATGTGCTTACCTTGTTTAGTTTTAAAGTTATACTTAAACCATTCATGTATTGTCCCATTGCACTTTACGTAAGTCAAACCAAATTGTCTTTTATTGGGGCTTACTCGTAATAACTTATAATTCTTACTAGTAAAAAGAAGATTCTTTCTAGCATTTTTACTAGTAAGAATATGAATTTGAGATATCTACAATGCAATTCTTACTAGTAAGAATAATAATTTTTAATGGTAAGAATTATATTTTAACTAGTAAGGATGCATATTGAAGAACTGTATTGTTGCCTTGTATTTTTGCCTCACATTTCCATTGTATTTTTGCCTCACATTTCCTATATTCAATTCTTACTAGTAAGAACTTCTATTGTAGATATCTGTAATTACATTTTGACTAGTAATAATTCCAGGTCCACAAATCCATAGTTGAGTTTTTACTAGTACCAGTCAAAATGTATTTGTAGATATCTACAATAGGAATTTTACTAGTAAGAATTAAGTTGTAGCCAGTGTGCGAAATACCCGTCAATATTCGGGGGGCGTCCCCATCTCCCTATTGTTGCGCGATGCCGATCTAAATTTTCTCAACATGCAGTAGGCCTATAACCTTACAATATTTCATGGATGCAAGCCACGACAATCAGTCTATAGCCTACATGACAACACACACACACCCACAATTAACAATTTTTTATAATCCGATATCCTATAGTATTCGTAAAGCAACACTGACATAGGAGGTTGCATTGGCTAAAGTTGTATGGATGCACGTTGTTTTATGACAAAAAGAGGCAAAGTTGTGCATTACAATGCAGACATGACAACAATTTGTACCAATCTGACACACATACAAGAGCAATCGACTGAATAAATGTCAGGTATAGCCTATCGGCACGCAATCAGTGCACTTGCAAATGAGAGCCTGCAGTATGACATTATTTAATTATCCATCTACAGCAAATATGATCAGACAGATACATCATTGAACACATACACAAAGCAAATTGAAAGCAAACTCAAGTTAAAAAAGCACCACGGTGGGGGCTCTATCTCTCTTACACACACACACACTCACACACACACGCACGCACATGTAGGGTATACCTGTTCTTATGGGGCCCGCTCATTCACTTTTATGGGAAAAATGTTAATGCTAACTATGACAACCTTAACCCCCACCCTGCCCTGACCTTAACCATAAGTAACCAAACAAAATACAAGAGTTTTTGCATTTTTAGCTTTTTCATAGCATTCGCCGATTTTTATAAAATAGAGTTTTCCCTTACGGGGACCAGGAAACCGGTCCCCAAAAGGGGAAAAAAAACGGATATTTATCATGATATGGGGACATTGTGTCCTCATAAGGATAGGTATACCCGCTCGCACACAGACACACAATCACCCCAACTTCTCCAACTGCAAGGCTAGGCTGCTTCAACCAACCACAAGGCCTGCATAACTATGCAGTATGCCGAAGCCAGAAAGGACACACGCATAGTCGCACACACTCATCTTATGCACAACAATCACTTCTATCATCACAATTCAGTCAATGCAAAGATTGAAAAAATAGCCTCTAAGTTAGAATAGACCAAATATGCTTTGGCTGCACTTCTTGTGGTTGCCGTCCTAGTTTCCAGGAAGAACAGAGGCGATATCCTGCTTCAATCCAGCTTCTGACGAATGGAGTCGAATTTGACCAGAGGAGGTCCGTTGAGGTCCACAAACAGGAGTGAAGACAGGCTGTCTTCGCACAACCTGTTGCACTTCTGGTTGTCCATGTTATTAACTGCGGAAAACCCTCATTCACACTCAGTTGACGTGGGGAGATACATGCGACTTGCTATGCACAGTCTTTCCAGTGTTTTCCCCGGTGCAGTGCCATGTAGTTTCTAGTCTTGAAACTGCTGCACGGCCTCCCTGATTGATTCTCCAAGCGCTTTCACAAGGCTGTGTACTTCTGGTTCGCCATGCAAAATCAGGTCCTCCTGCTCTCCCGGCCAAAAATGCTTGTCAAGAGCTTTGAACATCAGGAGCAAATTTGACTCTGGTAATCGCTTATTAAGACACACAATCACTGATTCATAAAAACGAGACCTGTTTATTTTCTACCTGCCTTCACTCAACTCTACGCCCTTAAAAAGGCCAGATGAGATGGACTGTTCAGTCTTCTTGGTTGATTCCCCCCGCCAGTTGTCTTCATGGCAGTCAAAACTTTAATAGTTTGTTGGATGGCAAGACTTGAATCCACAAATGATATTTCTTTTTTCTGTAGCTTGAGAGACTGGCTCTGGAGTCTTTCATGACAGCCAAATCATCCACAAATCCTGCGTTAGTTAGGCGCTTCAGAAGTCCCTTGTATTTTTGCCTCTCATGATCATTGCGTGATGTGTCTTCACTGGCTGTTTTGAAATGGAGTGCTAGTGCAGGGAAATCCTTCCATACTGCTTTTACTGTCTTAAAGCTCCTGGCCACCCATCTGATGGTGAAAATTTGACCTGTTTTCAGTATTTCCATGTCGAGCTCGGCCTCTGCTTCAATAAGCAATCTGGCGTTCCTGGTTGACTGATTGTAAAGTGAGTATAACTTTGAAATAAAAAACTCAAACTGATTAGTGCCAGCCACCTCTGCACATCTTTGACAGCCAGTTGTAATCTATGCGCCAGACGTTGAATAGACTGCACGTTCGGAAACTTTTCTTTGAGTCTAACAACAAGCCCACTGTTTTTTCCGGTGAGCACCGCAGCTCCATCGATGGCAATGCTTATCAGGTGCGTCTTCAAAAAGTCATCATCCATTCCAGCTTTGTGTAGACTCGCCATCATGTAGTTATACATGGATTCAGCATTGACCCCATCTGTAAGTTCCACTAGATCCAGGAAAACATTGTCTACATCCCCCTTACCACTGACATCATATCTTTTATGTAGATTATTAGACGGGGACTGCCATGAATGGTGCTTTCATGAATTGTGATTTACACCTGTGAATCTATTTCTTTCACATTGCAGACAAATTTGCAGTGCATTTCCTTGGCAATGTGACTGATTATTTTTGCGTATGCATGGTCAGATTTGTGAATATTACCAACTTTGGCTCCATTAAGTTCCTGCATTGTCATGAGTGGATTGAGCTTTTTGTACAATAGCCTTTCCATTGCCATGGTGTAAGCTGTTCTGAACGAGACTGTTGTTTTCTTGAGTAAATCGAACTGTATATCAATGAAAGTGTTGGGGAGGGTGTCTTTCATCTGGGCTATTTCCACTGACCTTTTGTGGGTCTGACTGTCCCTGTGTTTGTAGATCTTCTTTCGTAGCTTCTCTGCTTCAAAGCTAGTAACACTACCATTGATCTATTCTTCTGCGAGATGTAAGCCGGTCCCTTTTCTGAGAGTAGTGACGTTTCTGCTTTTCTGCACACTAAACACCCCAATTTCCCTGCCTTAATGTCAAACCAAGAGTTGCAGTCTTTCCATTCGTCCACCCGCTTTGTTGTCCAACCAACTGGCTAGTCACTTGTGCTAGCAGCAGTACTAGTTAACGTTATCTCAGCACCTGCTGCGTCTTCGGAGCACTCGGCCTCAACTTCATGTTGTTTTTCTTGATTGCGTGGGAGATGATCTTCTGTTCTGTTAGCAAGTGGGCTCACTGTGCTAGCTGCATCAGCATCTCCATCTCTAAGTACCACCTTTTTGGATGTGAGGAACCCAAAGCATGAAAGTGATACACTCAATATGTTGCTTGCTAGCCATTTTTAGTATGATTTTGTTCTCAATCTGAACAATATGTCTTTCTTGGCGTGCACATGGCTAATTTGCATACGGGCACAGAACTGGCTGGCTCTACTTGGCAAAAAAATATTTGTGAATATTTTTTTTGAATTCTGAATATTGGACATGGTGCGCTTAAAAACATTTTAGTGACCATTAGTGACAATAAAATATTTAATTTTAATTTTTTTTTTTACATAATTTGAGACCCCTTAATTTAAATTTTTAAAATTTTGCTTTTCAGGCTTTCAGGGAGTCTCATGAGTTAATCGGGGGTGTCAGACCCTCCGGACCCCCCTGTATTTCGCACACTGGTTATGGCGATATGTGGATTCAGGCGAAAATTCAAAGATGAATTAAAATTCGCCAGTAAAGAAATCTGGAGAACCAAGGGGTGTGCAACAGTTGTCAAGAATCAATAAAATGCTAAACCAATATCTCGTTACAGCTGAAATTACCTATATTCTTAGTTATTAACAAGACTTTACACAAATTGTAAAATGGCTCAAACTGCAAAAATAATCAGTGTGCATCATTGTCTGTGTACTGGACACCAAAATTCCGTCATCAAGAACAGCATACCTTAAAAAATGTTAAAGTTGGCACTGGCTATTAACCAACCAACCAGATTTTAAATCCACCAATTTTTAATTCTGTCATTGTCCAACTTGTCTAGCTGACCGCAGTAACACTGGCAGTGACATGCTGCCATTTGACAAAATTTTTTTTGAAAGACCAGTTGAAAAGTGTTGTACTTAAGATAGCAGGCTATAGTTAGAATTGACACCAGATGAAAACTAACTCAGCAACAGAGTTGTTTGACTTTAATAACATTTATATCTGCTGGAAATATTTAATCTGCCAATAATGATGTTATTATTATTATTATTATTATAATTATTGTTGTTGTTGTTGTTGTTGCTGTTATTATTATTATTATTTAAATAGATTTATCACATTTAAATAAATAGTAATTATCACATTTATTGATAATTACTGTTAGCCATTGCTTTTTTTTGTTTTGCTATAGTATACTGGTATAAGTTTTATTATTATTATTAATTTATTTCGAATGATTGTATTAAGGAATCAGAAAAACTGAAAAACTGTATTATCTTCATTTTCTTACATTTGTTCTATGTACATTTCAATAGTACTAGTCTATTTTTAGTATTTCATATTTAATTGTAGAATGATGTAATGTATATATTGTAATTACGTTATTTTTAAATAATTAATAATATAGCTTTTATATCTCCATGATATATGTGTTGGTGGTGTTGAGTGCTGCGTGCAATCCAATTTGTCCCTTGGGGACAATAAATAAAATTAAATTCAGTCCAATTTAATTTAATCTTTTTATACCATCCTCATGATTTTTCCAATTTTACAGTTTATCTGTGTCACAACGAACGGGACAAAGGACTTGGGGGCAGCCGTGGTGCAGAAAGAAAAATGAGTTCTACAGAACGTAATGAACAAGGGCTCGAAATGAACGGGAGTGCAAGGGATCAAAATGGGAGGACTGGAACAAGGTAGGGCTCGGGCAAGAAGGTACAACATCAGTGATTGGACTGGGGAACATAGGACTGGGAAGCATGTTTAAATGAGACAAATGAGGGAGCTAATGAGAGGCAGCTGGGACTGATTAACACGAGGGTAGGAATGCGAGGTAAGACAAATGGGAAACAGTCGTGTCTTGTTAGGGTCACACTAGGTAGGAGACACGAGGATCAGGTGGACGTGGTGGGCAGGATGTGACAGTCAGGTCATCTAAACCATATACAAAGTCCTTTAACAGTTTATAATTTCTAACATTGTTCTGAATTCTTTAACAGGGAGACGCAAGATAAACCTGCACTACAGAAAGCTGTCACGGTGGTCCGGATTGTGATCACCCACCTTTTTTCCATTCTGGTTCTGTCAGTGATGGTGTGGGCTTATGTCAAGGGCTTCAAGCTGGCCACTTCTTTGTTCAGCATTGTCTCCTTTGGCTTCTATGGTCTCGTCCTGACCTTCCATATCTTCATCCAGAGTCTTTTTGCCTTTGTGGAGCACCGACGTATGAATTCACGGCATGAACCTTGTAGCTACAGGAAAACTATTGGCCTCACTATCTCCGCCTACCAGGAAGACCCTGCGTATCTGAGAGAGTGTCTTAATTCTATACGTGCTCTTGTATATCCACCTGAGCTCCTGAAGATCATCATGGTCGTGGATGGCAACACAGAAGATGACCGCTACATGATGGAGATGTTCAGGGAGGTGTTTGCTGATAAGAATCCTGCCTGCTATGTGTGGGACAACAATTATCACACATGGGACCCCAACAAGCAGACCAACAGTTTGCCAGCAGAGGATGCTGGCATGGAAATTACAGGGGAAGATCCTCAGAGAAACGTGGTGGAAGATTTGATCAATAGCAAAAGGTGTGTGTGCATAATGCAAAAGTGGGGCGGCAAGAGGGA
>JAODJX010000136.1:2439174-2449407 GCA_026776945.1 Isichthys henryi | reverse complement strand
ATAAGACAATGCTTCAGGGACAACTCGCAAGGTCCCGGCGTTTTCGATCAAACACATAGGGGACTCCATTGTGGAAACTCTGGGCACAGAATCTGCTAAATTAAAAAATATATATATATTATTTTCTTTATAATATGTAAGAGAATGATATCATCCTATGTGGGGTCATTGCAAAGATAAGATGTGAAAACAAAGATAATATTTTACAGAAAAACTTGTTTATTCTAGTGAAACAGTGTCAATAGTTCAAGGTCCAATTTTTCCCCAAGAATTAAAAAACTCTTTACATTAAACAAACAGACACTCCTTGCTTCCAGTTAGATTTATGCTTGTCAGATTATTCGTTCAATATGGATAGCAGGTATGATATATGAAATTTATGTTATTTTTAGTTGATAAGTGTAGCAAATACACAAATATGGCCAATGAAACCCTAACCATAGGCATACCTTCCTGGAAGTCTCAAAACAGATTATGAAATCGAAACATATTTAGACACATGCAGTAGAAAAAATACAACAATTACATTTCGCCGATGTTATGTTGTGATTTAAAAAAATTACAAGTGCTCTGTGCTACTCCCGGATGAAAATCGGTCAAAAGCGAAAGTAACGACACATATATCGAAAGAAGGTTTGTTTACTTTCTGTCAAAGAAAGACACCAAAAAAGTATGGCGAGTTCGTAAAGGATATGTTTTATAACCGAACATCATGTGTAATTCTAGCCGTACGAATAATATTACACATAACAGATCAGAAGAAAACATGCAATATTTTACAGAACACCAAAGATGTTTAATTTATTTTTGTAAACAAACTTAACTCGCTTTGATCTTGCTGAATACAGCAGCGTAAATTCATATTACCCGCAAAAACGTGCAACATTTCCAACTTTTTTTCGGAAGTTGAAGATTCAGTCCGGAGGGAAATGATCTAGATTTCCTAGCTGTCTTGGTGGATTTGAAAGTATTGGTTTTAGTTCATAGCTAAGCCTAATTGAATCTATAGACTTGTTCATTTATTCAGCACTATATCAGGCAGCATTAAAATATAAACTACATGTATACAGTATAACATTATAGCACAGCATACATCACTGCAGAGACACACCCATACGTTTAAATGTTAAATGCCAGTATCTATGGTCAATGTATAGGCCTACAACACGGTTATGCCTATAAACTACTCCTTACCTCGGACTTTTTCTCTTCTATCTGTAGCAAAGACCAAATAGGAATGATGAGTTAATAAAACAGCTTCTCGCCGGACAGCCCCGTTACGGGAAACCGAAAGCATTTACACTTTCGATATTACTGAGTAAAAAGCTCGACCTTCCCGGGTTCCGCCCTCACTGCAAAACCAAACCAAACTACAAAACTAGAAATTTACCAAACATCGACAAAGGTAGGTATTTAACAACCTTTCTTTATTTTATCTGTTGTGCTTTACAAATCCGATTTTAAACATTAATGCCTTCCATAAAAGTCACTTTAACGTGTTAATTTTAAAGCGATGACAAACTATTTTATTACTCACTCTTGGACTTGGGGTGTCGGAGCCGACGCGACGAAGGTTTTAATTCGGTCCACTAGTGTAGACTATGGACACGGGGATTTGAAAACGCATTACAAGTATAATACGTGGTATTCGTATATATTTTTTTCTACTGGGGAGAGGTACTAGTCTGCTCTCAGCCTCATAGCATGCAGAAAGTGAAACTGGGAAGCGTCTGAAAATCGCTGACGGGAATGAAGAAATAGAAGTTAGTTTCCATGGTAGTCATGTAGTCCTGCTGAAAAAACAATATAAAGCAGAATGATTTCCACGCGGATTAGTGCTGGTGTGCATAGCTGTACTGGTCCACCAGCACAAAAACACAGCATATGCTAGTATAACCAACTGGCACTATGCTGGTCTATGCTGTTTTTTCAGCAGGGATGACCATTTAAAATGAGCTACCTACATGGTGATACAATAACAGCATAACTGAAAGCTCTGAGCTACATGTAGCTGTGAGCTAGTGCGGACATGCATGGGCCAAGCTGGACAAAATACATGACCTGGAAAGTTTGACAAGACATATGCTTTGTAGAAGGATTGCACATCTCGTCTATTTTCATGTTTGTTTGGTTCTTTCAATGTATCTGTTCTTCATTATTTGGTGAATAACCCAGTACTGATTAACTACACACTGATTAACCAATACTGATTCACTAACCCAATACTGATTGACTACACAGAATGGTAGCTATAGTGTAATACATCGCCAGCAGGTTTCCTTGCACAGTCAAAGGTTATCATCAGATATAGTTGATCTTGCATTATACCAGCAATCACAGAGAGCACCAATACTGTTGTTTGTGAGAGTATATGAGGGATCCAATTAATACTTTGGAAAAGTATTTCAGGTATTACAGTCCTTTCATTTGAAGATGATTTGTGAACGGCCTGTTTTGAGTATTCCAAATATACATTTCAATTCAGTTTATATTCATGGTGCTTTTCACCACAGTCTCATTCCCAAGGCGCTACATGGTTATGCTTTAGGCCTAATACATTCCTACATTATTTAGACAGATTAATTCAAAAACTGGGAAAACAAAGAAAGGAAAGAAAGAAAATCAGATGACAATGGAGAAGAGTAACCAAAACTGTCAAATAGGGAGAAAAAAAACCTCTGGAGGTCCAAGGTCAACTAGCTGCCCAATCCCCCCTGGGTCAACTGGCTGCCCAACCCCCCCTGGGCATGCTGACATTACTGGAAAAGAAAGAGTGGGTTTGCATGCTGAAAAGTAATATATATACTGTGAACAAGGTCAAAGCTAAAGTCCGTCGACAAGAGGATGGGGTCCACCCTGGACAGAATATCAGTCCATCACAGGACACAGGGTTGGGGTCTACCCGGACCGGATATCAATACCTTGGTGTAATGCTGGTATAATCAAAACCTTGTGAATGACTTCAATGTCGCCGTGTGTTTCTGTGTTGGTCCAGGAACTTGCAGCTCTGAATGGTCCACCCACCACCTTCGACATGGCAGCTATTGTCGCATGTCCAGACAAAGCTTTGCTCAATAGGGAGCGCACTAAAGGAACTACACAGCAGAAGATTAGTTCAAGAATAATCACAGCTCCTAAGAAAAGCGCTTTTATAACAGCTTGCTGCCAACCTCCCTACATATTATTCCACCAGTCAAAACATTCCTGTGTGTTGACCTGCGTCTCTTGCCATCTCATCCTGTTACCCTTGCAATTTAGCACTCAGAGATACACTCTGTCTCTTAGGGAGATTAATGGCTCCTCCTCGTCTGTGTCTTTACTTGTCGTCTGTGCTCTCCTTTTGCTGTTTGAAAATAGCTTAGTGTATTTGGGTTAGATTCCCGTACCACTTTAAGTCATAGACCATGCGCATCCCTTATCAAGGTATCAACCAGCCACAGAGACGCAAGCAAAAAACCATCAGCGTCCTTAGTGGCTTTTGACCTTTGTTACCATACAGAGGCCTCATAAGGGCCACCTTCCATGACTGATCTTACGCCTCAGGTATGTGGCCTGCTCTTATCAGTATTGTACTTTAGCTCTGGGCACTTCGTGCCGCCCTTTCGTTCAGACCTTCAGCACCGGCATTAAATCTTGATGGCAATCAGCCAAGGTGTCAGCACATAGTAGATCAGCTACGTACTACATCACTGTGCTTCTTAAGTTCAGTCCATCCATATCTGCCCTAAGCACCAGATTGAACACGTGCAGCGACTGATTAAATCCCTGCAGCATCCTCGTGTAGGTATATCGCTGACCCCTATAGGTGAATGCAAACAAAAACTGTGACTGTTCTGCTTGCGGCACACGCAGATCATGTTCCACAGCCGCAAACCTGTCAATCTCCTACTCTCTGCACTCCACTGAACTGTCAACAATTTGCCTTTGGCAGCAGTCTACATCCCTTCATACTGCATTGGTGACCAGACTGCCTGCTTAGACTATTAAAAGCTACTGCTATGTGGGCCCCCCCCCCGTATATATTTTATGTCCATCTGCAACTCACACAGAGCGTCTCATCCTAAGAATTTCACTGGGGTATATTCTAATATTAGTATTGGTATATTAATACTTTTATCCTCTACCTGAACCTTTACTTGATAAAATTTTGGAAGGTGCAGGTTGAACAGGTGTGTCCAGGCTGGTAACAGCTCACCAGCACACCAGCTGAAGCAGCCTGTTCCCCATTCTCCCCCATCCATCATATCTACGCACCCTGTTCCAATCAGGGATAGGAGGCCAGTTAGTATCCTGGGGGGCTCCAGCAACTGGAAACTGTCGGCTGCTCACAGACTACCCCTGGGGGCTTGGGTCCGGAGAGACTGTTGGTGTCTGGACCTTTTTTCTTTTTGGTGATCAGCTCATCTAGCTGCATCTGATTCAGTTTCTTTCTCAACTCCCTCTCATGCTCTATAGCAGGAGTCCTCCTCCTTCCTGTACAAGTCAGTTGCCTGGGTCAGTTGCTCACGGTTTTGCTCCTCAGGCATAGTAAAGAGTCCCACAACTTGCCTTAGCCTGCTTCTCTCTGGCTTTGGGAGCGCGCCCTGCAATGCCTTCCAATACATACCTCTGAACTCCGGATTCTGCAGGTCCTGCTCTGTCTCAGTGTGCCACCGCTTATCTTGAGCTTGCACATAGGCAGCTCGGCTCGGCTCTCCCCCTCCTTTACGGGTTCCACCTTCATGCCTGCCACACTGAGCCACAGAGGAAACATTAGTAACAGCTGGTGCCAGATGTTATCATGTTAACCATCCAACTGTCCTGCATCATTCATAGCAGTGCCTGTTGCCGCGGCTAGGCCACTGCTTCACCGCGCCCCCTCCAGCTCACCCTTCCACAGGACACAAGCCAGAACCGCCTTCATGTCCCCCATTGCCAGGAGCCGCCCCATAGTTTTCTCCTCAAATGCTTTTATCTACTTTCTTGCCCCGTCTGCCAGAACCGGGAGTCTGCGAAGCAGGATCTCCAGAACCTGTCCTGCTTGGTCTTTCTTTTCCCTACTTCCTTCATTCTTCTGTTTCACCTCCTCTCTGAACTCTAAATTCCTTTCTATTACTGGAAACTAAACCTGGTATGAAGGAGGGGTGGCTTCCACTAACAGGTACTGATTTTGGTACGACAGCAGCCATAACTTCTTCTGCTCTGTTTCACTTCTCTCTTCCCTCTGCTTCTTTTAACTCCCTTCTCATCACTTTTTGGTCCCTTCTCCAGGCCCCTCCCTTTCGCTTGAATAACCTGAGAACCTCCAGTTCCTCACTCCTTTTCTTTTTACAGCATTCTCTGTTCTTATTAGCCTTATGATGTTTTACCAGCGTCTTCATCTCCTCACACCACTATATCTCATGTGCCCCCTTTAGGCCTCTTAGTTACCAGTGCCTTTGTTCTATTGTCCATATTTTTAGACATCCTCCCTATCTTTCCTTTGAGTAGGGGGTGATCCCTCCTCTGCTGCTGTTCTGGCATCTGAGTGATTTTTACTGGAGCTTGCAATCTCATACTTCTCTGTGCTTTGCACTTACTGGGGGCCGCTCTCCAGTCAGATATAAAACTTTTCTTCACAGCTAGCCCCTGTACTATTTTTTTTTACTTCGGGCACTCTTCCTAGTACTACCCTCTCATAATAGCTCTAGACTATGTACTAGTTTTCTACTCCCTCTCTTGTGTAAAACCTAATGTTTTTGTCCTAACACTCAACTTATTTGTTAACTTCCTCTCAGCCCACTGTGCATACAACCGCTTTCCTCACTCCCTACCAATATTTTGCAATTAAACTATACGCTTTCTAGACCCTTCCACTTTCAGAATACTTGATTTTTTCATAACACAATCAATCCGACCCAGCGGACTCACTTCCCTTAACACAATATCCGCAACAGTTACTACGCAGGCCTTCTCTGACCCTATCTACTTCAGCAATACCCTTGCTTGTACTGTAACTCAACAATACCTTACTTTAAAACAGTACCTGTGCTTCATGGCTTAACAACACCTTTGCTTCGCAGTGTAACCGTATTTTTAACTTAATTCAAATGGATTTCCCCCCCTCTCTTTAGGGGAATGTAACCCTTTGCTTTACAAAAACAAACAGACCCCCTCTCTCTCATTGGCCTTTGCTGCACAGACAGACCCCCTCTCTCTAGGAGAATACACAGGCCCTCACTGGCCTTTTCTGCACAAACAGACCCCCCTCTCTCTTGAGGAATACACAGGCCCTCATCAGTCTTTGCTGCACAGACAGACCCCCATATCTCTAGGGGAATACATGGGCCCTCACTGGCCTTTGCTGCACAGGTTGACCCCCCTCTCTCTAGGGGAATATGCAGGCCCTCACTGGCCTTTGTTGCACAGATAGACCTCCCTCTCTCTAGGGCAGTGGTTCTCAAAGTCGGTTCTCGGGCCCCACATCCCCTGCTTGTTTTCCAGCTATCCCTGCCCCACACACAAGTCCCAACTGTCTTTCAGCTTCTGATTGACTGAACACACCTGATCCAGGTAATCAGCAGTGTGTAGCACAGGGATAGCTGGAAAACAAGCAGGGCAGTGGGGCCTGAGGACTGAGTTTGAGAACCACTGCTCTAGGGGAATACACAGGCCCTCACTGGCCTTTGCTGCACAGACAGACCCCCTCTGAGATGCCCCCAAGGACCACATGAGTCGACCGTAGTTCTAAAAATAGCACAACTCACCAGTGAGAAAAATTGAATTTTGCTATTCTTCTTTAATCACCTTTGCATTTATATAGATTTGAAAATAACTATCTTTTTTTTTTATTTTATAAAAAAAGCATTTAAAACCTTTATTATACATGAAGTTTAGGAAAGGTTGGTGACCCCTGCTCTATGGGAATACACAGGCCCTCACTGGCCTTTGGTGCACAGACCCCCCTCTCTATAGTATTGTCCTAAGGATACATTCACTAAGTGAATACAGTGCTAAATAATATTCCATAGGATGCCAGTCCATCCTAGGGGGGACACACTAATACTCACTCACAGCAGGCAACTCCAGTTCACCTAATTGCATGTTGTTGGACAGTGGAAACCAGAGAACCTGGAGGATAACATATGAACTTCACACAGACAGCACAGGGGTAGGATGTGCAGTGATGGTGCTGTCCCCCTTATTACCCAAATTCAATCCTGCTTCTTTTTTTGTTATTGTGTTTTCATTTGTATTAATAATGAAGCATTAAGAATTGCAGTGTTTAACTATAGGACTAGAGTAGTAACAGAATATATGATAATGGAAAGAATTTTCAAATTACAACAAAATTCCTTTACTTTCGCAAATAATCATCAACAGTGGTGATATTGTTGTGATGTATGTTATATCCGTAGAACATGCCGGTTTGATTGTGCCAATGATTTCGCTTCACCCTTTTATACACTGGTACTGTGAGTGCCGTGCCAAGTGGAGGTGGAACCTCTGCGTTCTTCCCAGTTGATTCTAGGGTTCATCGGGTATGTGTTCTTGCTCCTACTTGTTCAGTGCTTGTATTAACTGGGTGTTGGGCAGGGTCATGGGGTCCAGTGGCTGTGGGGCATTTGTTGGTGAAGAAAGATTCAATGATCTCGACTTTGCCGACGATGCTGTGAACTTCACAGAGTGAGTGGAGGCTCTGATCGGGGATCAGGTCATGAGGTCACTGCAGCAGGGTGTGCGGCACTCCCAATATCTTTGCAAGAGGATAAAGGTCCAAGTCTTTAGAGTCCTGGTGCTTCCTGTCTTGCTATATGGCTGTGAGACATGGATTCTATCAGTGACATGAGACGAAGATTGGACTCTTTTGGTACCCTGTCTCTTTGGAGCATTCTTGGGTACTGCTGGTTTGACTTTGCCTCAAACGCTAGTTGCTAGAGGAGTCCCGAATGAGGCACATTACCTGCATTGTGAGGGAGCGTCAGTTACGGGCCACGTGGTCCAATTCTCTGAGGGTGATCTGACTCGCAGGCTCCTCATTGATGAGGACCCAAGTGGCTGGACCAGGCCAAGGGGATGCCCATGTAACACCTGGCTGTGGCAGACAGAGGGTAGGACTGGACCACATGTCCATCTGGGGGGTTGCCAACCGGGATTCCAAGGTGTTTAGTCGTGTGGTGGTGAGTGCAGCAATGCGCTGAACCAGTACATGCTCTGCAACCTGACCTGACCTTTTATACGCATGTCTGCTTGCAGCATAATGGCTGAATTCTCCATGGCCGAACCAATGTGTCTGATTGAAAATGGCAAGGATGGCAAGCTGTGCGTCCAGCCCAAAGCACTCAAGATCCTGGAGCAAATCAGACAGCGAGTTGTGGTTGTGGCAGTGGTAGGACACTATCGCACTGGCAAGTCTTACCTCATGAACCAGCTGGCAGGAAAGAGGAATGGTGAGGGTGTCCCGCATCTCAAAAGGTGTTTACCATATAGCACATGTCTCCACATCTATTTCAAAAGTAATGGTTTGTATTACTGTGCAGAATTGTACAAGCTTGTTTGCCTTAACCATCCTCACCAGTCATTTTGTTTATATTAGGTTTTGCCCTGGGAGCCACCATACAATCCAAAACTAAGGGCATCTGGATGTGGTGTGTACCTCATCCCATTAAAAAGGACCACACTCTGGTGCTCCTGGACACCGAGGGGCTGGGCGACGTGGAGAAGGTGATCAGAAGGGCTGCTTGTTCTGTTTCAGCATTTAATTTAATGTTGAATGTGCATTAAGCATTAATTGCAGTGAAATTCATATATGATACAATTTAAGTATGTTTGTAGTACATTTAGCATCTTCAGGAAAACAAATGTAAAAATCAATTTACACTGAATATAATAAACAGGGGTAGCATGGTGGCGCAGTGGTTAGCACTGCGGCCTCACAGCAAGAAGTTCCTGGGTTTGGTCCCGGGGTCCTTTCTGCATGCAGTTCACAAGCTCTCCCTGTATCCACGTTGGTCTCTGCCAGAGGCACTGATTTCCTCCCACGGTCCAAAAGCGTGTGGGCAAGCTGTCTAAATTGGCCCTGTAATTGTCTGAGTGTGTGCTTCCTGGCGCCTGCCCAGGGTTGGTTCCCGCCTGCGCCCCTTGTTTCCGGGATAGGCTCTGGGTACCCCCCCACCTTGACCCAATTTGGGATTAAGCGGTCACGGTGATGGATGGAAGGATGTAATAAACAGACACGTGGTGGGGGGCGCTTAGGGTGCCCGAGCACCTGGTCGTTTTTTCTGAATGATTGGATTAATTTGGTGACCAAAATTTACAGAGGGGGATAGCCTCCCGCTCCCCAGAGTCAGACAGCGGTCCCCCGAAAAGTCTCTGTTGTCCACAGATGTTTTATGTCTTCTCCCACCACAAATTTTCTCTTCAGGGAGATCAGAAAAATGACACATGGATATTTTCCCTGGCTGTACTGCTGAGCAGCATGCTGGTGTATAATAGTATGGGAACCATCGACAACAACGCGTTGCAGCAGTTGCAGTATCCTTCTGATGTTACCACTGGGCCTTTAACCCCAGTTACCCCAGGGTCTGGCTGATCTGGCTCTTTGATTCTTACTGCTATTTCACCTTGGAAAAAAGCATCTGCTAATAAAGAATGTAAAAATAGATGATAATTTTGTAAACAGAGGGTCTCTTTTTCTGGAAGTTTCTTCCTGAACATTGGTATGTACAGCTATGTCACAGAACTAACAGAGCGCATCAAGGTGAAATCACAGCAGGATGAAGATGAAGATGAGTCCATTGAGTTCTTGCGAGTCTTTCCCTCCTTTGTATGGAGCGTCCGAGATTTCACCCTTACGCTGGAGCTCGATGGGAAGCCAATTACTGCTGATGAGTACCTGAACAATGCGTTGATGCTAAAACCTGGTGAGAACATAAACTAACTTTATTTTTTGGTATTGCTTTAATATGAAGAAAATATAAAACACTGTAACTAAGAGATGGCATGATACAATGAACCTAAAAAAAGACTGTAATCAGAACTTCCTGTCAATTTTTTTTGTTGTTGAAAGGTCATTCAAAAGCTGTCCAGATGTACAACATGCCTCGCAGCTGCCTTAGGAATTATTTTCCCACCCGCAAGTGCTTTGTGTTTGACCGTCCTGCAACGACAGAAAAAATGCACATTCTAGATACACTTGCTGATGCAGACTTGGATCCCAGCTTTGTGAAGCAGGTCAGGGAGTTCTGCTGTCATGTCTTCAGCACCGCTGAAAGC
>JAODJX010000136.1:2419409-2437015 GCA_026776945.1 Isichthys henryi | reverse complement strand
ATGATAGGCTGAATGCCACAAAGGAGTATGACAGAGTGCTGGCAGCTCAACTGAAGGTAGACGCATTGACATTAAACACCACTAGACCAGGGCTCTCCTCCTGTTTTCCACATGCTGTTTATCAGGTGACTGAGCAGGAGCATGATGGGCTTTGTTTGTTATTCCAGGAACAAGAAGGCCTTCTCAGCCAGAACTTCAATGAGAAAGCAGAACTTTTGCAACAAAACATTGATGCCCTCAAGCAGGAGAAGAGAGCAATGGAATCAAATAAGCCTTCAATATTTGGCAGCATTCTAGATACTGTAGGAACCGTTGCCATGTTTTTACCGGGGGGTGTTTCAAAGGTCGTTGGCGTGGCTTCTTCACTGTTGTCACGATTGTTTTAAATAAAGTTGCTCCCTAGGGTTTGGCTGACAGTCCTATTAAACCATTGAATACAGTAAGATTAATAATAATATGATCAAAACTGCAGTATTTGATCTTTTTATGCCTTAGTAGTCCCTGTGACTGTGTGCTGGATAATTAATTGTGCGAAGGGTAGAAGGATGGATGACACAATAGTACCTCTACAACTACTGGTAGCATTTTACTAGGTCACTCCGATGTGGAATGTGCATGTACAATGGTGCTTTACACTGCTACACTGTTAGAATTTTTGCTTCCAGTTGCAAATATTTTGCAGTTACCTTCTTTACCTCACTCAATAAAAACAAATACCGATGTATCCTCAAACCCAAGCCAATTAGCAGCAATTGCTGAAAAATTATTTCTGTGTATGACTCATACAATTCATAAATATCTACATGTGACAATATTCAATAAATCCTTTATGATAATGGACAAAATATTTGTAGTGCAATGATTTATCAAACCTTTGAATGCAAGTGAGAAATATTCAGTTGTCCTTTAGTGTTAGTTAGATGCACTGCACCATAAAATGTGAGCCGTTTATTTGAAATATCCAGTTAAGCTTCCAGGAATCCAACAATTTCACAAGTGTCTTTTCCAGCCTGCAGTGCCTAGTTATATCTACTCATTACTATGAGGCTTAATTGATTTCAGTTAATTTAGCGAAGCTACTTCATTTGATTACAACCATGCCGAGAGTGTACCAACACAGCCATGATATATTTGCCAGAAATCAGAGATGCAGTTCGAGCTACACATCTCGGAACAAACATGGTTGCCTCCATGAATACGCTGCTGTGTGTTGTTGCTTTTTATTTTAGCAGTTTTGGAGTAAGATTATTTTTTTCCAAGAGACAAATAAACAAGAAACACGAGCTAGTCAAACCACATTAAAAGCTTTAAAAAATATTTTAGTACATTCGTAGTGATATTCTTTCTTCGAGAGGCAAGCTACAAACAAACCAAAGACACTCACAAGTCTGGTAAAAATCTGATATTGTATGCTAGGATACTGTTTACGGTCATGATTTGGTATTCTCTAAATCGGAAACGTGCATTTACAATTATAATTATTAATACATTTAACAAAATAAACATTTTTAAAGATTTATAAAATAGAATTACTGTCGAGTGTGTAAGCCGCCATGCTGAAATTATAACGTCATAAAAGAGGGGTGTTTCCGACGGGAAGTGACGTTTTTCGTGACGCTTTCATCCGAGTTCCGACTCGGAGAGAAATAATCGAATGCAGGATTATAGAAGGTGAAGTAATTAGTCAATGTTGACACGCCACGGTACTACAAATGCATCCTCTACATTTAACCCATATGTGACATACTGCAGCAGTGGGCAGCTAATTCAGCACCCAGAGAGCAGTGCTTGGGGGGAGTACGTGCCTTGCTCAGAGTATCTCATGGGTACCTTGCCGTTTGGGTATTTGAAACCCCAATCTGTTAGTTACAAGTGCATTTCTCTAATCATTAGGCTACCACTGCATGATCAATATGCTGTACAGCATTTCTTTTAAAACTCGCACACTGAACTATTCCATTGCATTTATACCTGGACGTTTAATGCGAATATTTTTTTAAATGCAGATGTTGCCAAACTCGTTGACTTTCAGTGTCTTGAAATTAATCAGCTGTCAAACTTAACGTTACGCTTACTCTCCAGTTAACTCCACCTTTAAACCCTTAAACTTCATTTATAACTTCTTTGCGCCTCCTAGAGGAATCTAAAACCCAAAGTGACGTAATTCTTCAGATCGTATTTTACGTAGTATTCAGGTATTGCATATGCAAATAGCGCCATATTTTACATATATACACACTAGAAAGAAAGAAAGAAAGAAAGAAAGAAAGAAAGAAAGAAAGAAAGAAAGAAAGAAACAAACAAACAAACACACCCTGGAGACAAACCTGTTTTTTGTTGGTTGTGGAACTACTGCCTGTAACTGATTGATTATATTAGAAAGATGGGAAACACTTTGATTTCAGTCCAGTTTCAGTGCATAATGGTTGCATATTAATAATAATAAGATATCAGGTGCAACTGTTTTTTGTCAAATAATTATAAACATTTTTTTTCTTGTATTCATGTAATGCGACGTCCACTAAATTTTTAAACCTGTGAAATTATTGAAAAAGTAGGACAGGGGAGGCCAATCTTATCCACAAAGGGCCACTGTGCGTGCAGGTTTTCGCTGTGACTCCCTAATAAGATTACAAATTAGAAGACTGATTGGCTGAAGAGTCCTCACACCTGACCTAATGGGTATCCAAAAAACCCACATACACACCGATCCCTTGCGGATAAGATTGGCTATCCCTGAAGTAAGACATTTGGAATTATACTGTATGTTTAGCATAATTTTTCACTATTTCTATATATTTAAAAGTTTAATAACTTATGAGGACATCCCATCATAATCAACATACGAGATACACTAGATCAGGGTTGACCAACAGTTTACAGATTTTCCTGCTCATACACATCTTAATTAGCTACTTAGACTTTAGTAAGTCTGCTGGATTCAAGGCCTCCTGAACTGGGGAACCCAAGTTTATCATGCCTATTAAAATATCAACCGTAACATTCAGCTTACACGTCTAAATAAAAAAAATATGGAATAATGCAGCAATAACTTTGGTGCCTAAGTGGAGACAAAATCTTTATTGTGTGAAGGCTTGGGGAGGGTTCACAGTGCAGCAGCAGCTCTAGATGCAGCCTTCAGAGCCACTCAGCACAACTCAGTTCATCAGAAATATGTGGGCCCTATAGTAGAAAACATGACAACTGAGTTCCAAGAAGTAGGTTCTTGTTAGGTAGGTCTTGGATTACCTACCTTTTCAGCCCTCGGCTAGACTCACAACTCCCATTTTGCCCTTAGGGTGGTTCTCCCCCTCTCAGTAGTTTTATTGCTATTAACCGGTTGCAGTTCCAGTTACAATAGAGCCCCACGCCACCCCCACTTTGGGAATCCGAGGCAGGCAGTGTCTCTTTCAACTTGTAGTGACCAGTAAAAAATGATTAAACACACCCTTAGTGTTATCCATTTCATCTCTCCTCCAGCCAGTACAGGGCCATGGGGGTGGGGAATACCATGGAAAGAGGAGGCTGCAATGCAAGTAACACTCTTGCTTGTAGCAAACCAGTATAATACTGTGGCCTCACACCTACAGGGTCAAGGGATTGATTCTAATCCCTGCATCCGTTTGCATGCGTGTTGGAGGGCCGAAGCCCTGCAGTTGTTGGTTTACTCTCATTTAACACACCTGACTACTTGTGCTAATAACAGCACTGTTCTTGAGCGGAATCATTTCTGGTGGATCACGGAAAGAACTAACACAGGGCTCTGCCCCTCCGGGACTGGAGTTTGACACCCCTGTCCTGGGGGATTAATATTTGTGAGAAACAGAAGCTACATGAATTTGTTTCAAAATAAAGTTTGATTGTACATGAGTGCACACAAGCTGTGAGGGAATGGAACACAGAGCACCCTGTACATGCTGTATGAACCTGCACGAGGTACAGAAAATTGACCAATGTATCAGTTAAATCAGTGCAAATGGAACAAAGCGCTTAGAGTAGAAGAATCAAAGGATAAGCTGTTTTTTCCAGCTGCTCTTCAGGGAACAAATGCACATTACCTGCAAGCACAGAACTTCATGATTATTGAGGCGTTGCCAGGCAACTGACCTTTCTGAAAGGGTGAGAAAATAATTATCTGTCTGGTTATGAATGATGACCATTTCTGCCATGCAGTGTTTTATCCAAATACACTGGGTTAGACGCAGTCACAATAATCTGATAGGGGGGGTTCATTACACCATAACGATCTCTGCAATGTTCATTTTAAAGTTTTAACAAGGACTTGCGAGTATCCATTTGCGGTACAAATACCCAACCATGAAGGCAGCCAATTCCAATGGGGGAAGTCCCTAAAATAATGATCCCTGCAATGAAGATCACTCTCAAAACGAAGACGGTATCAACTTCAACAGCAGCATGCAAATTACTGTCTGGAACGTTTTTGCTTAATTAAGAAGCAAAATGGGATATTATGTTTTTCTCCTACTTCACCTTTTCATTTATTTGACTCCAATTTCCTAGCTTCTCTTGGTATTCTAGTCACATTTAGTCTCTCTTACTGTTCAATTGCCATTTTTTGTACATTACTGGTGTGTTTCTCAATTTGTGTTGCCACACACAGTTAATGAATTCAAAAGAACATAGGCAGACAAGCAGCAAGGACGAAGCACAAAGTTTTGAAATCAGAACCCTCCTCACAATATAGGAAAATGAAAAGTGGAAACCGCATACATGACAGAACTGACAAAACTTGTGACAACCCACATTCATTAAAATGGAAATAAAATGTCAAAGCATGTTGGTAAGACACTGTTGTATTAATGACAGTGGAAAATTTTACTCCCTTTTAACATGAGTTAGTAATTAACAAATTTACTGTTTAAGGGTATTCAAAGAAGAAAAAAGGACAGAGGCAAATGTATTTTTACTATGAACAGACGTGTTCTCTCTCTCTCCTCAGAGAAAAATGAATCAATCATTTGTAAAAGGATCAATGAACCTTCATCTGTCATTCACTGGTCTTCAAATTTTCCCAGCAAAACTCCCATTCTCAACCTGATCGTTCCATTTTTCAACCTGAAAAAGCAATGAATATAAAAGTATGAAGTTGTCAATAATGAAACTGCCAAATAAGAACACCATGGCTTTCCAAGGTTTCCAAATTATTAAACATTAAATCTCTTAACTAATGTTTGCTATAAAATCAAATCAGGGCAATCACATGCCACAAGTCTGGTAACATGCAAAATAAGTTACCACCAAAATACCCAAACAATAATTATTCTCCTTTTAAGCACCTAAAAAACCATTTGAAATCACTAGGAGGCATTCAGTAGAATCTCACAAATAAAGTAAGTTTATGCATGCATCCCCCCCCCCTTTGTAAATTTAAATTATGATGTAATTAAATCAAATGTAACAATTACATTTTAAAAGTCTTTATTCAAACAGAACATATACATACCCAGCCGACAGGACAAAGACTCTTGAAGACCTTCTGGTACCAGTCACAAGGTGTCACCTCAAGGCCTTGAGCGGAAAGGGCTTTGTTACACCTGTGGTAGTCTAGAAAAAAATATATATATTACATCAGACCTGGCAAGGTCTTCAAAACACACCAAAGCCTTAAACCAACATATAAACTGACTGCACCAAACAGAGCACAACTTTAACCATCCAGTAACTGTAAAATAAAAGTTCTGCTCCACTATCAATAAACCAGTCAATAAGAACATGAGCACAAACTGACCCTACATTTCACTGATATGTGGCATCATCAAAATAAAAACTTAGTTGTGCAAAATAATTTTGCTTTAAAAGGTGCTACTAGGTTGTAGGTACAAAAAGGCATGCTTATTGGCATATTGGTACAGTTGTATTTTTTCCTGACCAAGTAACAGCTTAAATTACCGAGGTAGTTCTGGTAGCAGTTGCGCGTCTGGTTAGTGTTGGGGAAGCGGGCATCAAAGGGAGCAGTCCTGTAGTTCTGCATCTTCTCCTCCATCATGTCCGACATCTTGTTGGATAGTCTAAACAAATGGCAGCAAAAATTGTAACCTGATGTGTCAAACCCTTCACACCAGATGCAAATGTTTCATATGGTGAAACTTGTCAGCAGCAATTAGTGGAATGATTTCATCATCTTTTTTCTGGGGAAAACAGGATTTATCTGCTGGCGAGATATCAAAGAATTATAAACGTTGCGGCTCGTATAAAACCGTACTGCGTGCAGGTAGAGACCTCATAACTTTGGCAGACTCCAATAACTAAGAAATGACAAGAGTACTTTTTGCATCTCCCATGTTTATTCAGCATAAAGGTTACAGTTCCACTTGTGCGTTAGAAAGCAACACGAAAATGTTCCCAGTGACAACAGCCTCGTAAACAGGCTCCTGAACTTCGGTGGGTAGACGCCTTCAGTTAATTTTTTCCTCCCGTTTAGTGCTGGTCATCTCACAGCGATTTTCGTACACTGCCCTGCAAACCATTTGGTTAAACATTTTATTGACAGCACAGGGATCCCGCCCATCCTTGAATTCAAGCCTCGTTTATCGTGTCATTTCTCTTCAGCAAATACAGAAATTCTGAAATTAGCACTTTGGTATGTTCTGCCACAAGGCTCATATTCTCTTAGAAACATTTATAAGCTTTTAGGAATCAAGTCAGAAGTTGTACATGAGGCTATCCTGTCACTACACGACAACGTGGCTGTAAATTACAAAGACTTCTAGATTAGTGGTTAAATAAGAGCCTACAAGGTGAATAACATATGGTACAGTTGAAAGTAAAGACACTGGATGGTGTTCGCCATGTTCCTCACGTATCAGCCCAGCTAACGAAAATCGCTGATTAGTTACTTGGCTAAGGTTAGGAAAACGATTCGGGGCAACTTTTAATCAGTACCCATTAAAATAACATCATCTTCTTTCTTTGTTAAAAAGTTATACAAGTAGGAGACAATGGAGATCCAGCCCTCAACTAATGACTTTCACCTGAGTTTGAGGTCGTAACAGAAATAAAGTGGTTAATTTTTCACTTTGTGAAGTGAAAACCTATTTTAAAAAATTAACCAGAATAGGATTATAGTCGCCAGTACACTAATGCTCCATTATTTCAGAGAGGAGTACTAAATAAAGTACGAGCGCTCGTTAGAAACTTGATATTTCTACACGAAACTGAACAAAAAGGCAAACATCACCTACTTAATTTACAATGTATGCGATTAATAATTCCTACTAGCAAATGGACCAGAATAAACCGTGTTTTAATTGAATTTGCAATCGTCTGGCCTACCTCTTCTGCTCAGTGCGCTGAACAAGACGGTGTCCTTAGACAGGAAACTACAAGACTCGCAAGGCATGCAGGGATAGAGGGGCGTATATAAGGACCGGGCGCCTGCTTGCAGGGGATTCAACGTCGCCGTCATAATAATAATAATTAATAATAATAAAATAATGATAATATATATCTTTGCTCCGTTATATTTGCTACTGCGAAACGCCTAAAATTTTCTTCGAGATCAATAAAGCCTATCCCTGAAGCTTTGGATACAAGGCAGGGAATTACCCAGGACCAACCCCATTCACAACTACAAACGATTTGGCAACCAATTCACCTTAGTGTGGTTTTGGACTGTGGGGTCAACCGGACCTCACATGCAAACTGCACACACATAGAGCTACCCAGATACCCAGTTTAAAAAATCTTCTATTGCGTATTTGTTGATCCAGGTAATACATATCCTGATTAAAAAGCCACATTTATATTTGTTGTTTCAGTATTTTCAATGACTGCAATCTGAATTGCTCACGTTTGATAAGCATCAAAAAGTACTCAACAGAATCCATTGGTAACATGTAAGTCTGTAATTTGGAAAGTAGACTCAAACTAGCACCACTGAACATACAGTTCTGATCACAAAAAGCTGAAAAAAATAAAGAGTATAGCCAAAGAACCAGTACCTGAAGGCCTCTTTACACACCAAGCAAAGCATTATGTGTGAAGCTTGTTCATTTGTGAGAAACTGTTTATGTTTATACTGACAAAGAGGGACAAGGAATCTCAGCACTAACTTTCTACTCAAAGCACTTTCCTTAAACAAATAAAACATATTGCAATAAATGGACCATTGTATAAGAGGTGAAGCTGATAAATAGGTTTGTGCTATTCCAAACCAGGGTGTAGATTTGTTACGGATGGTAGCAAAGACCTTTAGAAAGACAAGTGCTCAATTTAAAAGGAGGCACATGGATCAAGATGTTAGAATACCGAGTAAAGCGTAATCAGCAGAACACTAACAACTGATATTCAAAGAGAACGTAACATGGAAACAACAAAATCCATCATACTTTATGATTACATCTTACAAGAGTTTGCCATTCATCAAAAGGTATTATTGTAATTATTATTGTAATTATTAGTGGACATGATTAGCTGGTGTACCTGAACATTTCTGTTTCTTGTCAGTCTCGGTTGGAGCTGTAAGCACACAAAAATGTACCAGAAAGCATGCTGATACATAATGTGCATGTGATATATAATCATGCAAATACAAAACAAAAATATATATTTTAGCTGTAGATTATTATTAAAATGAACACAAAACAAAAAAATAATAACAAACTCCCTGGTTTCTAATCTACAGCTTGCTAGTCATTCTCTCTAATATGCCCCCGTTTATCGTTTCACGCTTACTGGTTTCGTATGTAAAGCTCTTATTTTTCGTTAATACACAAAAATGATGAGATGTGAAAGTGGCGCTGACTGCTGCTGCTTCATTTCTATTGGCTAATGGACCCTTCATTCAAAGAGGGGACGCGCAAATAGATGACGTCACCAAACCACGGCTCCTGTAGGTTCCACCCTTCAGCTAATGAATGGCTGCCAGACGGGCGATTTTATACCTCTCATACCGTGTGTGTTAGGGCGGGTGGGGGTTCAGGGCTGATTTGGTCCCTATCCAATGCTGAAACCAAATTTACATCCAATGGTTACCACTTATGTAACACTCACATTCAATATATACTGATCTTTTACAAAAAAAAATGCAACAACCAGGCACATTTAAACACTTGCTTTTATGATGTGAAGCATGACTTCACAGTAGTAGAGCACAATATAACAAATAAATTAGTTTTATTCATACAAGGAAGAAGACACTAGTTTTTCAATCCTACATGTAAGACAATGCCTCTTCAATTCTCTCTCCAGGCATACAACCAACCCCCACCAAAACATACACTCCTGGTGGAGAAGTACTAAACATTGTTTGTGGCCATTGTTTGAGACGTGGGCCATTAAGAGCCCAAGACGACAGGCTAGGCTCACACTGTATGTCCCTGACTTCCTGTCAGAGATAACAGACAACAGCAGTTTCACCATAAACAAACTCTCACCTGACATAACCTAGGTTTGCTCCAGCTTCCTGACATCGACCTGTTCTCCTTCTCAGGGCTCTGAAAACAGGACAAAAAGTAACTAGAAATTATAAAATGCACTTAAAGAAATACAGAAAATAATGTCATTCTAAATTTTATTGTTCTTGCCCATGTATTTAACCATATTCGACTTTCTTGCTGTTTTTAAATCCTAAAACTGCAATTGTACAAGACTTAACATAAGACGGTTGTCCTAAGTCTGATATTACTGTATACTTGCATTGGCCATTTAGTTTGCAGGCAAAGTATTTTCCACATGATACCTGTTTTTTGTTAAAACAAATGTGATTAACCTGAACATGTTTTCAGCTTTTATTTTCAGCATTTTTATAAATTCTATAGCAGTGATACACAAAAGGTGTGGAATTATTCACCATCTTTCTATATACTTAACACTCAAACACACACAGAGCAGCCATACAAAACAAATGCCAAAATCCTTTCCTCTCTTTTCCTGTCCCCCACTTCCTGTCAAAGATAATGTCATGAGGTCACAGGTGTCTTTCTCTGTCTCATTTCCTGTCTCAAACAATAATCCTTATGAAAACTTCCAAGAAGAACTCGGCCATCAAATGAAATAGAACTTAACAATTAAAAGTAAAAGTAAAATATATCTTAAAAATTCTATAAAAATATGTTACTGTGTTCATGTAATCACAACACAAGAGTTCATCCCTTTTTATAAAGTGTTTTGTAACCAAGCTAAGCTGACCACAGGATCTTTTTTCCGCACTGTTTCCCTCTCCCTAGTAATGTTCTGGTCACCAACCTTAGCACTGTGTTCCCCTTCTCTTTCCCCTGTTAGTTTCAGTTAAAATCAGGGAGCATTAGCAAATGTCTGCCCTAGCCCCCTCACTGCCTGTATTTAATCCTTTAATTCCCCACAACCCATCTGTATACGCTGTACTGAATTGGGCCCTTCTGCAGTTTGGATTCCATGGCTTGTGTGAATGGCTAGCAGGTCCAAGTCCAGTCAGTGGTCCTGCTCTACACCTCCCCGCACTTCCCTCTCCCTCTCTCAGGATATAGGTGTTGTCCAGCTAGAAGGAAGGAAATTCTGTCACTTAGAACAATGGGCCCAATTCTCTATCTATAGACAAAGAGGGAGAGAAAGGGAGCGTGAGAGTAAGCCAGAGTCAGAAGACAGAAACCCACAGACAAAAAGGCAAACAAAAAAAGACTACAAAATCTCCTATTAAAAAGGTATATATGGGCTCAGAATGGAAAGCATAAGGGAAGGAGTGAGGGTGGGTGTCACAAGGCAGTCTCTTTTGAAGATGGAAAGAAAAGCTAAGATTTTGGAATAAATTGTCCTTTTTGGCAAAAACAAAAACGATTGCTAGACGCGCCGGGAGAACACGTTTTAGGAGTTGGCACTGATCACCTATATCAACGCCATCCCTGAGTGGTGGAGCGTAATACATCTTCATAGGTAAGCTGAAATATTAAAGCTCTAATTTCACATGTCATCTGTTATTCTGTGGAGAACTGACAGCTGTTGATGGACTGTTAGTGTAACTTATATTTGGTAATCACTAATTATCCACTTACTGATTAAGGTTCATACTTTGGCTCTAGGGCAATCTTCTTGAAATGCTAAAACATTTTTCCCACTGCAATTACTTTCGAGAGTTGTGCAATTTCTACCTGTAACCAGATATTACCATTAATACCATGAAATAAAATACTTATGACTACTGAAATATAATAAAAATGAAAAGAACTTACCAGTCTAGTACAGATGTAACGGTCTGGCAGCCTAGAACCTAAAGAATCTTCTCTACTTGTTACATTTGGCGTCCATTTTGTCACATCCTGACAACTTGAATTTGATGGTTAAACCACAGTGAAACCCAAAAGGCTTGAGCTGAGCCAAGCACAATATATAAAATAGAATTATTTTTGAAAATTGAAAAAAAGACATGCAAATGTGTATATGAGATATGCCCTGTTTCAGTTGGTGATCATCAGATAGATAGTTGACTGAGCGATTTCACATCAGGGCAATATACAGAGGAGGGCTTTTTGAAGGCTTGCGGTTTGCCTTTGTAATTTATCTGTTGGGATGTATGAAGATGTATCCTTTGGCTGAAAAAATGTTGTGTGTGCGTGTATGTGTGTATGCGTGTGTCTGAGTGTTTCTGTTAGGAAAAGTGAGCCTTATTACTGATCAATGTGTAAACGTCTAGCTTCTCAGAGGCATCAGATGTCAAAGATGCTAAATCCCTCCTGGCTCACCAGGGCGGGTCTTCTGCAAGGAGAGTCTGATAATATGAAAAAGCTTGAGAAGCAGGTCAAGGTATAAGAAAGCGATTCTGTTTCGCACGTTACAGACAGGGTTCTCCTGATAACGGCTGAGCCTACGTGACTCTCAGATGGAAGAGTCAAGCAGCCCCCTCTTCAGGAAGCTCCATTTCCCTGTCGGCTTGTGGATCAACTCACCCCGCAAACACTTTGCAAAACTGGGGGCCAGGTGGCCCAGCGCAGTCTCTGTCAAGTCAGTGGAAATGCCTCTTCCTCTGTTACTGTCTCCTTCAATCTTATTTGTGGTGATAACATACTTTTGTTTAGTTTACAGACTATTCCCTATTTTTAAATGACCGGTATTAGTTTTATATCATTCTTTGATTTTTAGTTAAAGCAAAGTGTTTTTGCTAACAGCATGATCCACTCATGTCTGTTTTGATGTATTTTGTCGAATTGATCTTTTCCTAGATCCACCACCAGCTCAGATGCTGTCTCCATCCATGAGGCTATGTCTGCTCCAAATGCCTCCTCCTTGTCTGCCTCCACCCCCTCCCTGGCCCCACCCTCACCCTCACCAACTCCAGCCTTTCTCCGCCCTCGGCCAGCACAACCTCAATCTCGTGCTAAACGTCTGTCCCACCTTTTCCTGAGAGGGCGGTCCAACAGTGATCGGGACCGAGCGGTCGGAGACAGGGAGAGGGAGGTGTGGGCGCACTCAGCCGCACCATCTTCTCACCACTACCTACCCCCAGCGCCTTCCTCGGCACCCGGACTCATCAAGTTGTACGGGGATGCCCTTTCCAGCGGAGCCAATTACAGAAGTCTTCTGGCCCATGTCCACTCTACAGCCAGGCAGCTGATTGCACAGGTCATCACACGCTACACTGAGCGGGAAAAGGAGGGAGACACAGAGGATGGAGGTCAGCATAACACCATCTTGATAAGAGGATGTCTCCTTTTCATCTTTCATAAGGGGTACACGGTTAGGAGTATATGTGCACTGCGTCGAGAGGGCTGCCGCTAAACATTCTGGGCCCCTGATAAAATGCTACCTTGGGCCCCCTGCCTCCCTTACATTATACAATTTTACATACTCAAGGGCTCCTGTAAAGTGTTTAGCCCCCTGAATCTCTCAGGATATCCTTCCCCCTCTGGTGCCCCTGCCCATGACTGCATATCATATTGGGCACCCAACCCAGACCAATCCAATTGTGCTCCACATGTTTTGTTTCAGTGGACCTAGCTTCCCCCCCCTTTACGGTGCCACTTCTGCAACTGACACGTAGATTGTGCTGTTCCTCTTGTTCTCATGCAGCAATGGGTAATCTGTACTTCATCTTTCTGAGAGGGATCGGTGTTGGTCATTTGTCACGTTGGCATCCTCAACCATCCTCCTTCCATTTCCTCTCAGCTGCCTCTAAACACAGCCCTGAGGATTTCCTTCTGTGTGATGTCATCGGGAAACCCATCCAGCAGCCAGATGGGGCCGTCCATTGGCAGACAGAATGCAGGAGGGGCGTGGCTCCCTGGGAGTGTCCCTTGCTTCTGATCGACATGTGGAGGCCGAAGGACGGATTTGAGCGTCGGTTCGAGATCCAGAAGAGGGAGGACTATGAGAGGGAAGAAATGGAGAAAGTGAAGGAACGGGAGAGAGAAGGAGATGGCTGTGAAGGTAGGGGTATTCCCAAGATGTACGGAGAATAGTGATTGGAATTCCATGGGAACCCCCTTATTGGTAATGTCTGTTTCCATTAGCACAACTCATGGGTCCAATCCCATGTCCTCCTCACAGGGGTGCGATGGAGGCGGAGCCGCATGGCATCAGGGGGAGGGGCCGAGCAGAGTGAGCGTGGACACCGGGGGAGAAACACGGAGCTGAGAAGGAGCATCAGTGACATGAACCTGAGCCTGAGGCGTCGCCATGGCAACCACGCCAGCAAGGACCCCCGGCAAGCAGGCGGTGCTGCTGGTGGCGGTGGCGGCATTCACGACAGGAAGAATATTATAAGCATGATAGCGACAGATTCTGGGGAGGTGTGGAAAATAGAGAGAAGATAATGGAAAGGAGAAGGTCTGCGTAGCAGAGTGGGGTATTACAATGCTGCTGTTACCTTGTGTTGTAGGCCGGGAGTGAAGGGAGCAGACAAGCTCAGGAAACAGAGGAAGAAATGAACACTCCATCCTGTGACCTGGAAGTGATGTCACAGAGCCTGATTCTTCCACCAACAGACTGCCCTTACTTCCTGTTGCTGCAGGGCTATGACCAGAGCAAGGCTAGACTTGCATTAAATATTTCTATTTAAACTTAAGCACATTATGTCATGCCTGCATCTTGCTTATCATTGCATGCCATCGTTTTCTTCACCTAGAGGAAATGTTTTCCACCAAGATAATTCAGTCGAGATTATCTTGTCCAGAATAGCTCTGCAGCATCACAATAGCGCGATGGATGATGCATGAAAAGCCAAGGCGTAAAAACACTCACAAGTTTACATCATACCCTGATATAAAATGACCTCACACAGACTTCAGTGTTGATTTGCTGCAAAATAATACGGGTGGCAGCAATGCATTCTGTGTAAGTTAAGATTGTATCGTAGCCTCCTCTTTCAGACCGTAATGGATTCTTTCTTTCATTTGTTCAGGACTTTGTGCTGTACATCATGTCTGGCCATATGCATGTATTTGGCCGGAAACCAGCCCCCCGGGAACGAGAGAAGGATCGAGAGCTGGAGAAGAAGGGTTCAAGGCTCCTGAAAGTGGACACCTTTCTGTCCGGCCCGGACCTACTGCCCCGACACCTGCTGGTCAGGCGAGATTCGGCTGTCCCAGGCCATTCTCCAAAGCAAGGTAGCCGTGCCAAAAGGTCACCTTGTCCTTCTAGAGTGGAGAAGAAGTCATAACATTTGCCGAAGAGTGAGTGCAGAAGCAAACCACAGTCTGTCTTCCTTCTGTCTTTCAGCTCTTGTTCGCCCATTTAGGGGTGCGATGGTCACTCACAATGGGGTCACCCTGTACCGGGAGGCTGAGCTGAAGCCGGGGGACTTGCTTGGATTGGGTGGTCATTTCCTTTTCCTGTATCGTGACCCGCGTGTGGTCCCAGCCCCTCCACTTGCCTTCCCCCAGCATTGGCAGTCTGAGGGCCCCTCCCTCTGCTGCCCAGCAGGCCTGGTAGACAGACAGGAAGCTCTCCGTCAGTACCTGAGCTCCACGGACGCTGTGTTGAAGTTCGACCCCAGATACGCAGATACTCTCTTACAGGTCAGTGGAGGGTTAAGATCTGCACACAATGATAAACTGTGGGATTTTTCTACGATTCACTTTGCTTAATTGTTTAACTGGATTACAGAATAATGAGGAAAAACCTTAGGCAGATCACTGAATTCTTCTATGTATTGACAGCTTTCAAGTTGTAAGAGAATCTGTGTGTCCTGGTTCCAAAAAATGCTAGACAGTGAGAATTAAGAAAACAAGACGAAACAGGATCAGAATCGCAGAGAACCAGCCAAATCGTTTTGCAGGTCATAGCAGCGTTTGAAGTCAAGCAAACCCAGAATGTAGCACTGTCCCAAGTGACCTCTGCCCTGTGCACTACTGTAGACTGCAGCATCAAGCTGGAGTGTATTAAGTATCTAGCAACCTGACCAAATGGCATAATAAAAGACGTGAGAATCCTGCAGAAAAAATATGAGTTCGGCAAAGTTGTTTAATTTACTCTGTCCCTCGGGCTGTAGCAGGCAGCGACGTGTTGCATGCCGCCAGGTTTTTATTCATTTGCCAGTTTTTCTGCGCGTAAAAAAATACGACCTTCTCCCACCTTTCTGCAGGAAATCATCTCCAAGAACTGTTCACCCGACTCAGGGGGTGGAGCCCTCGCACCCGCATATCTCCTGTCAGTGATGATTGATTATGCTTCCAAGGACTTGGATCCTGCCCTGATTCCACAACTTATGCTCAAAGCGGCCAATCAGATCAAGGGGATTGTCTGGGTGGGTCTGCCAGACACAGTTTTAACCGTATAAATGTACATTGTGGTATTTAAGCACTTATACGAACAAGATCCCAATTAAAATAGGTCTAAGACAAGTCCGGATTAACTGTAGATTACAATCAAATGTAATAAATTAAATGAAGGCACTTATTTGTTACATGAATTGAGGAATTCATAAATCACTTGACAATGTTGAATTTTTACACTCTATTATGGAGAATCATCTAATATCTCTGACCTTTTTTTCAGGATAAAGTTAAAGAATTTGGAGATCAGCATCCAACACAGAAGTATGGTCTCACATTCTTAATTTGCTCATAAAATTATCTTACTCCTGTATTTTGTAGCACAGACGCATGTTTTTTTTTTTTTGGTGTGTTAATTAATTGACTGCAGAGTGACAATTTATTGCCATAATCCTCACATTTTTATGCTTAATGGTAACTTTCTCTTTCTTATATTTTATTAGTTTATTCTCTGTAGTAATTGATGCAGTTCAGTTGATTATACATGTAAGCTGTAATGCAATACAAGGGAAAACAAAATTTATAATAATTTTTAATGAAAATTATTATTATGTTTTAAAATTAAGGCAGGTAGAGTTATGGTGTCCTTCTAAATAGTGAATTTGCATCCAGTTCCACAGATCAGGGAGTTGAAGCAACCATAGAAAGTATAGAGAAGGTGTCTTCTGACCTTCGACCTTTGATGTTCTGGATGTCCAACACCACAGAGCTTCTAAACTTCTTCCAGGTCAAAGTTGAGACAATGGAGAAAGAATGGGAATTTGAGGGTGAGAAGGAGAATACTTGCTTTGCTATTTTTTATATTCCCTTTTGAGTTATACACTTTAAACATGTACCGTACCTCTACTTCAATCTGTACAGGTCAAAGAAAGATATTGATATTCTTTGTAACATCTTCAGCTTCTGTCTGTTAAACACTAACCCTTATACAGGCTGATGTGTGGCTCAGTGGCTTATGGTTCCATGCAAAAAAGCTTGTGGGTTCAAATCCCATGGTTGGTAGAGTAATCATATCCTGATTGCACCCTTCAGCATGGGCAGATACTATTCTGCTTTTCAGATCCTCATTGCATCCTCACTCCAGCCAATTTAAACATAGTGCTACAGGACATTTATTGAACATTAAGACTAAATATCAAATGTAGTAGGGTTCAGTTCTGAAAGGGCATATTGTCATTTTCATGCGTCTCAGCTCCAGGTGATCCCATCATATCAGCTGACATGGACACCTGCTCAGAGGCCCTGGCTCTGCTTGATGATGTCATCATGCATACCTTCCAGCAGTGTGTGTACCACCTGACTAAAGTGAGTGGGCACGCATAGACCTACATGGCTCTCCACATGGCTAACGACGTCTCATTGACCCAGAATACGAATGCTGTGAGAATGCGAAAGCTTGAGGACTCAGTGCTCAACATCTTATATCAGTTTCTCTCTTTTCTTACCAGACCCTCTACTCCTTCCTTCCGGCACTCCTCGACACCAATCCTTTTTCCAGTGAGGAGAAAGACAAAAGCAAGGAGGGAACGAAGGCGCAAAGTGCAAGGGCGGGGAATGGAGGAGAGCCGGAAGATGATGTATCCACACTTCCTCCCACTGTCGCTGGCTTGGTAGAGGTTTATCGACGCTCTCTGATGCTCTCCCGGGACGCGTGTCTCTCGCCTCCCCTGACATCCCAGACATTCGGCTACCTCTTTTTCTTCACCAACACCTCCCTGCTCAACACTCTGCTGGAGAGAGGTGAGAAAAGACTGAACAGCAAATGGAAGCTGTACTTACATCATTAAGCCCATAAAACTCAAGAAGCCTTCATAGCCCAAACGGGTCAAATCCATCCATTTTCCAAACCGCTTATCCTTACTGGGTCACGGGGGGTCCGGAGCCCATCCCGGAAGCAATGGGCAC
>JAODJX010000136.1:2388615-2409108 GCA_026776945.1 Isichthys henryi | reverse complement strand
TTCTTTCCTCTCCTCCCCACCCACCCCTTTTCACCAATCCTCTTTTCTGCTCTCCACTCCTCTAAGATTCTCCCCACCACACACATTTCCCCTTTGGGGCCCAGTCAGGTTGGTCAGGATACACTCGCTTCATTAACCCTTACTGCTGACTGGAAAGTCAGTCTTGCCTCTTTGACCTTTCACATTGGCGGGTTTCCTTGAGCTGCACCTGACTTACAGTTTCCAGAGCTGGCCGTCTCTGGGTGCATGTTGCGTTAAGCCGGACTTTTTCTCTGTGTAAGTGTGTCGCGACTCACGTCCTGCGGTGTCTAGTACTTGTTTTTCTAGTCCAGCTCACAGCCTTACTTCAACCCCTAACCCCATGTCCCTGATGTGTCACTGAAAGATTAAGATGGTTTGGGAAATCGTTTGAGCAGAAGACTAACATTCCCAATTGGTCCTAGTATGAACTTCTATAGCATATTTTACCAATGTTTTCACACCGCATTTTCACGGGATACATAACAGAGGCATTAATTAAGAAGAGCATGATTTGTGAAGTCTTTTCATAAGGATATCGTGGGGGAAAGACAGAAGGATGTAGGCAAAGAAAGAGAAAGGATAGAGAACTGGAGATAGCCTGATGTAAAATGAAACAATGGTCTTACAGATAGACAGAGAGGGGAAGAGATTTAGAGATGAAAAGATATACCGATAGGTGATGTGATAGACAGAAAATGTGAGGGGGTGCAGAGGAAGTGCACAGAGATATCGACAGACAGACCCTGAGATATAAAGAGGGAAAGTGATACACAGCAGAAAAAAACAGCGGAACATTTTGTAAAATTTCGCAAAAGACGACGAGGGAGGAGGAAAGAGAGAGGGAGAGACAGCGAGGGAGAGAGAGAGAGTGTGTGTGTGTCTATGTGTGTCTGTGTGTGTGTTTTATGAATGAAATGGTGACTCAGGCGATGTGTCATACAGCCGACGTCTTTATAAAGGAAGTTTTAACAAGCCTAAACATTTCACTGCGCGAAAAATAAGACACACTAACATCCTTCTCTTTCTAAGCAGTCATCTCTCTGTATTTTCTCCTTCTGTCCGTCCGTGTCTTTCACCTACTTCTAAAAGATAAACGAAACTTTGCTATAACTTTATAAAGGCAAAAACTTTATCATTTGCTGTTTTTTAAAAAATCTGTCTCACCCACACAAATATTCTTCCATTCATTCATTCATTCGTCTTTTGCCCTGCGGAGAGTAAAAGAGCCAGAAGAAATTTGGGAGCACGTGACACGTCCTGGAGTCGCAGTCATTCAATATTTATTTTTCCACAACCACCATTTGCTTATTGATATTTATTTATTTATTATTTGCCTGCTTATTTATTTTTATCTCGGACCGAGGAAATATGAAATGTAAGTGTTTTGAATGCAGTTTTTCAAACCCGTTTAATTGTCGTATTACTATAACGAATTTGAACTTCAATGTCTAATGTCTGCTAGGTTGACTGTAGTCTGTGTGTTTATCTATTCGTTTGTTTCATTAAGTTTAGTTTTTGTTTTTATTTTGATTTAAATGGTGCAAAAAACAGTAGCTCAAGTAGGCAGAGTTGCCTGTGATTGCCTAGCGCTTTTAACAAGGTACCTGCGAGTATCTCCTAACACAGCTGACAGGTCGATAGTTTACTTAATGGCAATGGTTCAAAATGTGTTATCAAAATTCATATCTAAAACGTATTTCTTTATGAGGAATTATGTTCTGTATGCGCAGCACACTGATACTCCCCACTGAGGGGTATCCCCATGGTTACCAGGGGGCCTACAGAAGTGTCACTGATACCAGCGGTTCCCAGATTTTACGCACATTAGATTTTTTTCTGTTCTTCCTTTCCAGTGTGGACTGCCTTCGCCCTCAAACTGGCCATCTTATTGTTGCTGACCCCCCTGTCATTATCATTTCCGACTCCTGTCCACCATCGTCGAACTGTTGACCCTGAGATATTGACCAATCAGATGAGGCATGTGCTTAAATTAACCCTGGATCTCTTGGTGAGTTTACTTACGTTATTTTCCTTTATTGAAGTGTTGCACCCCATGTAGTGGGCCTTTTCAACAACAACAGTGTATATATTGAACTTCGATTGAAAATTAATATGTCAATCTTGATAACAAAGCTTTCAATTCAACGATAAACTTAAAAACAATTAACTGGTGACTGCGCATTTTAAAGCTCAAGTGAAACTGAGTGGAATTGTTTTCAGAAGTTTTGCACGCCAAAAATCAGGATACATTTCAGTCCTTCGAGTGGTTTGGTATCTAACCCAAACACAGTAAATTTCTCAAGGGCTCAAAGGTGTTTCGGCAACAGGTGATCATCTGACTAGACTCTGACTAAACACAGACGAAAAAACGATTTGTGTTACTATTTGGACAGCATTGGCAGGGAGTCTCAAACTGATTTTCCTTAACTTCCACTACCTTTCCTCTTTTGCCAAAGTCGAGTTGAAACAGGTATGCAAGAAAGTTGTAAATGCAAATATTGTGGGTGTTGTTGGTGATTTGCTTGTTTTCAAGTCGCACGTATAATTCTATGTACTTGTGCTTGCATGCGTATGCTTTTGCATGCATTGGATTTATGCACGGTCCTCTCTCGCTTGTGCGTTCTTTTTCGAGTACTATTGTGTTTGTGCGTGCGTGCGTGAGTGTTTGTGTGTTTATGTGCACTTGCTACTATGTACCAAGCTGTCCGAAAGCTTCCGAAGGTTACGCGTCTGCGACTACCTGCTAATATGAATTCCAGATGCCGGGCACTATCGAATAATAAACGAGTGACATCAAGGGAATTTACTGGGAATACCACTTTGAAAATATTTTCGCCAGAGTTTTCAAGGACATGAACCATTTACTTTGGTTTCTCCTGGTGTGGAGTTCCATTTACTAGGGGTCAAGGCTGGGAAAGAAAAATAGAATGGAAGTCAGCGGAAAGTCCCTGCAAAAAAGCAATAAAGTGCTCGTGAGTGTACATGCACATGTGACTGTATGTCTGTGTATAGATGTGTGAATGTGTTACTGTGTACATTGGGTGTTGTGAATAGGTGGGTTTGTGTTGGTGTGCTGCTTAATGTTTAGTTTTTGGTCGCCACAGCAAAGTACCTTGATAGAGATCAGAGATTTATCAAATTCCAGAATTTGCATTCAGGAAGAACAGATCGTGGTTGTGACATGGAGCTGGGCGGTGGGGTGGGGGGTGTGTTATGGAGAAGGTAATGATCCGAGATGCAGCGAAGACTCGGATAAGAGGAACAAAAAGAGTCCTGAATGAAACAGAATGAAACTGGTGTAGCTGGAGTAAGCTGGAATGGGCAAGAGGAGAACAATAACCGACACAGCGGAAAAATACGAAAGAAGAATTTGCACATTTAAACAACAACAGGATTTCAGTGAATAATATAGTAGTAACAAACCAGTGGGAATTAAGAGAGGAGTGCTAAAAGTTAGAGAGACCAAACGAGCAAAACGCAAACAACCACCACTGCGCAACTAGATGGAACAGCATTCAAGGGGACGTACACTTGATACGAGTGAGGAAGCAGGAATTTAGGCAAACGGTGGGGAAATTTAAATCCACACGTCTTGTAATTATGTTGTGCTGTTGCACTGAAAAGAACTTCCTGATGACAATCACCGCTGTTGTACATCCCGGTTTAGTCAATTTCTCCTGATTTCGTGCTTTTGAAAAAAAAATAAAACAAATACATTTTCAAAACAGTATTCTACTGCATAGTTCCGATATCTATTAAATATAACAGAAACCAATCAAAACAGTGACCATGCAGCATAAATGCAAAAGACCAATTAACACGTTTGTGCTTTAACTTCTTTATTTGGTTAATTTGTGTGCATTTACTGTAGTCACTTGTGTGTATATTCTCTTTGAATAGAGATGAAATGTAAATTATATTACACGATGTATTTAAGTATCATTTACATTATCACAGCTACCTAGAAACAAGTTTGAGACTGTTTAATCAGCAAAATTAGCGGAGTGCTCTTTGTCTCCGTCCAGTGGTCATCATAAGAAATGTATATATCCTTCCAGCGCTCTCCATAATGATGCGTGTTTTTTTTTTTTAATTCCTGATCCTGGAGTTTCCCTCAGGTCTTGTGTTGTCTATTCCATATTCTCGGCTCTTAGTCACTGGATATGTTTTCGTACCACTTTCAAAAACATCCTGTGGTTTCATGTCACCAACTTATATTGTTAACATTTTTAAGTTAAATCCAGCAAACAGGTCCTGTTATGGACTGGCATAATGAAGGATGATCCACCTTGTGGCTCAAACAAAATAAGGGAATTTAACAAAACAAAATACAAAAGGAACCACTAGGGGTAAAAAAAAAGAAGTAGGTAAATTACAAAAACTAAGGCAGGAAGCAACACAGGAACAATAATGGAGCTACATAGGATCAACTATAGTAGAACAGTAGCAAACATGGGACAACAACAGCTACAAACACGCAATCAGGTAACAAATACTCACAGCCGAACTTGGACCAAACACAAAGCAGCAAGGCAACGCAACTGACTCCATGACCTCTGGCCAGCCTTAAGCCTACAATGGAAAGGGAAGCCTGGATGACACCACCTGCTCAGCCCATTAATCCATGCTACGGCACAAGGAATAGAAGAAACAAAAGGAGCTCATTTCAAATGGGATGACCAGTGACACCTGCTGGCCCAAAGGGGAACTGACATAATGAAAGGGGACAGGGCAGGGGCTGATCCTGACATTACGCCCCTAAGAATGTGCAAACCACAGGCTTGCAAGGGCATTGCCAGTACCACAAATACACAGGAAAAAAAACAGTGACCAGAGACAACACAAGACTTGACATAGGAACTCAGGAGACCAAGCGATCGGAAAGACTGGAGCAGAGCATAACAAAGGGGACCAAAGACAAACAAATGGAACATGAGGAGCTGGGTCAGGACCATCAGATTAGGGAACACTATCAGGAACTAGAACCAGGATTAGAAGCACATGGGTGTCAGACAGGAGACCCAACAGGTACACGATCAAGGGACCAAAGAGGGAACCAAGACTGATATGGGAGGCACCGGACTGAGGGGCTGAAAGGGACTTGGTGGGAAAGGAAGGGAACAAACAAAGGGGCACATCTAGGGAGGTGAAGTATCAGATGGACGAATACAAAACACTGGGGGTTTAACTATGAACAGGGAGAGAAACAGAAAGATGGGAAAAGGGAACCGTCATGGGCATAACTGGAGGATGCATGGCTGGGCTGAGAGGCAGCACCACAAGAGCTAGCAAGGATGGATCAAGGATGAATGGAAACCACAGGTAGTGTATTCTGAGAAAACCAAAGGCAGGAACTCTGAATATGCGGCAGCCTCCTCTGGACAGTGCTCTGGAGACACGGTGACCTCCCCAGAGCAGAGGTTTGGAGACATGACGGTCTCTACTGGGCAGGACTCTGGAGATGCAGCAGCCTTCCCGGGGCTGGGCTCTGGAAATACGGCAGCCTCCCCTGGGTGAAAGTCTGGACACGCATTGGCCTCTCCTCAGCAGGACTAGGGAGACACGGTGACCTCTCCTCAGCAGGACTCTGGAGACGCAGTGGCCTCCCCTGGGAAGGGCTTTAGACACACATCGACCTCACCTAGACAGGGTTCTGGAGATACGGCGGCCTCCCTCAGGTCGGACTCTGGAGAGGTGATGGCCTTCCTTGGGCAGGACTCTGGAAACATGGTGGCCTCCCCAGGATTGGGTTCTGGAGACAGGGTGGCCTCCCCAGGGCTGGGCTCTGGAGATATGGTGGCCTCCCCAGGGCCATGCAGTAGCTCATGGAACAGTTGAAACATTTGGAGCTAACATGAAACAGGATGGCCAGTGACATGTGCAGGGGAACTGATATAATGAGAGGGGGTAGGGCTGGGGCTGATCCTGACAAGATACCATGCCCCTGAAAACTAGTGTACATTGGTATTCTATTACAGAACATTGCAGAGATTGTATCACACTTATTTATGTACAATTTATTTCTGTTTTGAAGATGTCACAAATATATATATATATATCATTTTTCTGTTTCAGGAAAATCATGTCATTGCCACTGATATTGAACGCAGGTTCAAGTCACTTCCAACAGTACCCAGCAAAGCAACAGATCTGAATTCTCTGGAGGTACAAAACTCTCCCCTTTCATATAACATACATGCGCCACTGGAACAGAGCTGGGTATAAATGCTCTTTCCCCCATGCACAGGTGAATTCAACATTGGCCCAGCTCCACGCAGACCTGCTGCTGTTTGACCTCCATTTTGACTGGTTGAATAGTGTGACAAAGAAACACGAGAATGCTGCTTTGGCTAAACTAGGGGAGTTGATGCATCTCCTCAAGGCGCTCAGGGTGTCCCTCCAGCGGCAGGTGGGCAATGCTTATTTTGTCCATCCTGCTATGTACCTCTGCTGTGTTCATTCCTGCTGCTTTTACTTGTTACTACCTTCGTGTGGCACAACTGTGCTAGCACTGTGGTGCTGCTTCCTTACACTACCATTGTAGGTGTTTCCAGTCCCATCCTTTTCCCACATGGGTGGGTTATGTAGATTCTTCTGTTGCTCAGCTTTTCTCTGTCGTACTCCTGCACCCTAAAGATATGCTCAGTTAATTGGTGTCTAACTTGGCCAGTGTTTGATTGGTACCACTTTACAATAAGGCTCTCCTATGCCACTTGTGAATAGTAGTAACTCATTAATAAAAAGAAAACTGTTATAACTTTTATAAAATTGTCTATTAATAATTTACAAAATGTTACAACCTAATTAATAACCAGATTATAAACCATTCTTAAACTCTTTATATGGGTAGCATTATTGTAAAGTGGCACCATTTGATTCTGTGTGTCCTGGATACACCCCTGCCATTATTGCTTCTTAACGTCACGTCACTTTCATCTTTTTCCCTCCTCAAGATGTCAAAACTGGAGGTGACCCCACTGCGTGCCTCTTCTCCGTCTCTGCCGTCCATTCCTGTGTCACAGTGGGAAGTAGTGCAGTTGTCCCTCGAGCTTCTGCAGCAGTTCCGCCTCTACTGCGACTGGACAGTGCGCGTCTTACTCAGCCTCAAGCCGAAAAATTAACGGTCGACTGGACAGACAGCCAATGCATCCACGCCTGCAGGCCATCATGTGCCAACGCTCTCTCCACAGTGACTGTGGGGACAGTCTGCTTTGTGCCCTTTTCCATGATTTGTTCATGACAATTTGTGTTATTTATCTATCTATTTATTTATTTATTTATATTAATTATTTATTTGAGGATTGTATTTATTTGTTCTGTATCTTATCATTGATATCATTATGTATTTTGTAGCATTAAGGTGTGAATTAAGATGTAAGATTCCTTCAAACACTTCCTCTGGCCAAGCTTTCTATCACGCTATTAAAATAAAGAGAGATAGTTACGGAAGCACTTCTTAGGTTCACAGAACCTTAAAATTCAATTGATTGTATGTCAAAATATATCATTGTTTAAGCCATACTTTTCTTTTTTAGTATTTAATCAGCGGTTGTTTTTATACTGCTGCTGGTAAATGTAGCAATAGACTAAGAAATGCAGTCTTTTTCTCTGTTTTCAAGTGGGAGTTGGGTGAAGTTGCTGCTAGATACTGAACCAAGATCAGCGTTCACTGGCTATGAATAACATTTGGTTAGCGCAAATTAAATAGTAGCAACTTCAAACATAAGCATGTAATGTATATATACCAATATCTGTAGATATTACCTCCTAAAACTGATTCAGAATCTTTTTTGCACAGTTTGGTTATGGTTATATTTTAGTTACCTGATCCTGGAATAGTTTTTGGGGGAAAACATGTACTCTGTGCAATATGGAGTATGTTCTTTGATTAAATTAATAATGATATTTTTGTATTTGTGTTTAATAAAGCACTCAGAATTTGTAATACAGTGTAAACGGCATATTGCATTATATTGCATTTTTTGTATTGTACTGTCATTTTTCTAGCATATAATGTACTGTATTATAAGAATTTATATATCAATATATTTGTATCTCGGTATCAGTATTTTTTCTCAGTTTTTAAAACTTTGGTACAGTATTTTTTATTTATTACGTTTAGGTCAAGGATTATTATTTATTGATTCGCGTGGAAGCACGACTTTGTATTTTTTTTTAGTATGTATGAGCTATTCTCATCATGATCATCATTGTTATTTAAAATATTGATGCTTAGTAGTACTGTCCTACAACTAAAATGAATGTTCATATAAGTAAGGTATGGTTTGCCTACAGCGATGAACCGAAATGTGAAACGTTTTATTGGGGAAAAACACAAAAAAATGTACAAACGTAAGAAACAAATAAAGAAAATGGCGAAAACATTGCTTTAATGTTCATCTACGAAAAAGAAAACTACGAGTCTACATCTTTACTTTTTTCCATTTATTATCGTAAATATTTCACTTGCATGGAAAGACTAACTGTAATGTGTCACATATCGCTGCTCCTGCGAAATTAAGGCTCCAGTGACAGTCGGTTCGGCTTGCCAACGCTTAAGCCAATGAAAACGCCAGAAGGAGGGTCGCGGTCAACCAATAGATTTCTGCGTTGTTGTGAAGTGACAGCGGGCGGGTGACTGCTAGTTAGTTTGTGCTCGATATTATTGTTAAGGTTGTATGGTCGAACACTGCGGACTCAGTTCTTTGTAGATATATACCACAACAATATAAATAATCTTAAAACTAAAAGTGTCGGACTAACACTAGGTTATTAAGCCTGTCGATACAAAATATCATAGGTCGTTTTTTTTTATTTCGCATGAAACGAGACAAATTGATTGAGGAAGGCCGGTTTTGTTGGGGTTCGCTTGACAGAGGATTGTTGTCTGTCATAAATCCTGTTCATATCTTTGGCATGGTTTGAACCGTGGAGGTGGGTTCATGAATGTGTATGAATATGTTTGTGTGTTTTGGGAAACCGATTTCGGGGACGAAGGATAGAGACAGACAGATACCGAAAAAGTGAGGGAGGAGGGAAGGGGAGGAGGTGGAATTTAAAGGGGAAGGTGCTAGTTTTATTGGCCGACAATAAAAGTGCGTGGAAAGCGTGCTACCACCAGCTGGATTAATTGGACAGTTTACTCGTACCTACAGTTATAAGACAGTTAAATTAATGATAAAATAAGTATTTAAATTTCTATTTGAAATAATTTTCATATGAGGAATTGTAACCATATGTAGCCAGTACTACTATAAAAAGATATTAGTTAGTGCTTCTTTACAGTGTCACATCTCAGATTGGATACCCAGTGGGGTATTGGGGACCAGGTTTCTTGGTTATTGTATGCTTGATGTTACATTTGATATGAGGTTTTATATTTTAAGCAACACATCTGTGTTTTTCTGTTGTGTTAATATGAATCCACTTTCATCCATAAAGGTGCGAACCAGGCAATAACCAATCACGGAAAGTGATGCAAGACCCCGGCATAAGATGAGAAAGGAGTGGAAGCTTCAGAGCAACGGAAAGAACAGTCATCCTGCAAAACACAGACCCACGAAAGATATGCAGAAGGAAGGCTGATACCGTTTATCCTGTGTATGCCCACCCCTGGAAACAGGATGGCCAACACTGTCGCCACGTTAGTTGTACAGACAGAGCTTCTGCCATCAGAGCCCCGCACCTCGCTCTCGCCTTTCCCTCCCCTGATGGCAGCAGCCGACGAGGGAGATGAGGACGCGGAGAGGGAGAATGTGCAGCAGCTGGAGAAGGGGGCTAGCCGAGTGGTACTCACAGGTGTAGAGATTGTCCAGTCTGCCTCTGCACCGCAGAATCCAGAGCACCCCTTTCAGTGCCTGGATTGTGGGAAGAGCTTCAAATGGTCTTCGAGGTTGGCGCACCATCAACGCAGCCACAACAATGAGCGGCCTTATCGCTGCAACCTCTGTCCAAAGGCTTTCAAGGGCTCTTCTGCCCTGCTCTACCACCAGAGGTAGGGTGCCCTCAGGCTTCTATGCTTACCTGACACAGCAAGGAACTTGCCATGTCTTGTTCTGTTTATTAACACAATTACCCATCATCCCCATGGTGTTCTTGCCCATGGCTATTGGACCAAGCTGTTAAGTATTATTGAAGACATGTCCTTTTTGATTTAGATCACACTCGGGTGAGAAGCCTTACAAGTGTGAAGACTGTGGTAAAGCTTTCAAACGCTCATCACTTTTACAGGTGAATTGTTTTTACTTGTGGCTAGGGAGGTCCTTTCGGTATGTCATACTCAGCATTTTTTGAATTAATGAATGGATCTTATTTAGAAGGGGAACGAAATTCTTATTAGGTTTTTTTATTTTTGCCCTGGGTTATATTGTTTTCACCTCTCTGTCTGCAGGTCCACCGCAATGTGCATACTGGTCTGCGGACCTTCCAGTGCCCCTACTGCCCACTCACCTTTAAGTGGAGCTCGCACTACCAATACCACCTGCGGCAGCACACAGGTGAATGCCCGTACCCCTGCGACACATGTCCCAAGGCCTTCAAGAACTCAAGCAGCTTGCGTAGGCACAAAAATGTGCACCTGGGCCTCAAGCCGTACGTGTGTGCCGTCTGCACTAAGGCCTTCACGCAGTCCACCAACCTGAGGCAGCACATGCGCATCCACACGGGCGAGAGACCCTACATCTGCAGTGAGTGTGGCCGCTCCTTCACCCACTCGTCCAACCTGGCGTTGCACCGGATCTCACATGTGGAGGGTAAAGGGAGGTCCGGTGGGGGCAAGGCAGCCCCGCCTACAGAGAGTGCAACCTCCGTGGAGGTGGGCGTGGAGGTTGGGATCACCGATGTTGTCGGACTGGTGACACAAGAGGCTGCCGTGGGAGTGGGGGTTGGAGAGGTGTTCCTTTCGCACCATACCCCAAGCCAGAACCCGGCGCTCATGCCCCAGCTGACCCTCACCCCAGGTGTGAACGTCACCGCTGAAGTTGATGTGACCAGTGGGGGCGCCGGCGTGTTGCTCTACAGCTGTGGAGGCTGCAGCCAGACCTTCAGTACGCACACGGAACTGGAGGAGCACCAGGCTCTACACTTGGGAGCCCTGGGGCAGACGGACGAGGGAGGGGGCGGGGCCGGTGATGAGTCTGGTGCCGAGGGAGGGGTGGCACTGGTGGGGGCGGGACCTCTGTTGGCGGACTTCGAGGAAGTAGTGGAGACCACAACGAGCTCAGAGAATAACCACAGTGCGGCCGACATGCTGGGTTTGCCGGGAGCTGCAGACGGCGGAGTCCAAAGCCAGGCCCAGTTTGACCTCTTGCAGAGCTTCACGGAAGTGCCCCAGCTGCCCTCTGCCACTGCTATACCCACCAGTGCGGCTGCTGGGGTAGGGGGCGCTACAGAGTGCACCTACTGTGGGAAGAACTTCAAGACCGTGGGTGGCTTGAATAGACACTTGAACCAGGTATGTGTCTGAGAAAAGTAATGTTTCACTGTTTACTTTGACTGTGTGGCCAGTTGAGTTTAATCCTACCTAATAATGATGGCCAGTTTTGATAATACAGTGTGCCTCATGCCTGAGATGTTTGTGTGATGGTGATGGATTTTAAATACTTTTTACTGCATGGAAACAGAACATATATGTCCTTTTTTTTCTTAAAGCAATAATTCGAAACAAAATTTAATTATGGTCAGTTATTTCAGTTAATTATCTTTATTGGTTCTGAATAAATAGGTGAAGGATTGTTTGAGTCGAAGTAAATTAAATGGTTGCTCGAGGCATACAACTAGACCAACTTGATTCCTGCTGATATATCTGCAACACTCTTTATGGGAACTGTATCATCAAATAACTATTGTCATTTATCTCTAAGTGCAGCATTTGCAATAATGTCCTATTAACAGTCCAAGTAGTCCTCATAAAAATAATCTCTTTTGTTAAAAGTAGTAACTGTGAAAGTAGGTTGATATTATGTTTGCTTGTAAGTGTGTTTTTGTATGAGGGCGAGTTGGTTGGTGTGATCTGTCCCCTCTCTGGTCTTTTGGCTGGTTTAAAGCCCCTTTCTTCTTCCGTCCCATACAGGCTCACTCGTCTTCGCCATCGCACCCACAGTCACAATCTCGCTCACAGTTCAGTTGCTCTGCTTGTGACCGTTCTTTCTCGCTGCTGTCGTCGCTGCTGACGCACCAGCACTCCCACACACCCGAGCAGAGGCTGCTGGCCGAGGCCGAGGCTGAGATCGTATGCCCACCGTCACTCTCGCTCTCACTGCCCCTGCCCGCCTCTCCGGGGGCCAAGGGCCGAGAGCGGGAGGAGGCAGAACGTGAGATCCACGTGAGCCTCATCGCTGTGACGGAGGAGGGGACGAGAGAGACGGTGAAGCCAGGTCGTGGAGGAAACAAAGGCCAGAAGAAAGGAGGAAGTAACAAGAACCTCAGCGGCAACAGCAGTGGTAGGTTTCTGTCCATCATTGGACATGGCCACTCATCTCAGCTTCAGATAGTTTTCATTTGCTGCTCTCCCAGTTCAGCGACACTGACCTGGTCCGGTGCTTTTGCTTCTTTGTCAACCTGTCTTCAACAGATCGGCCATACCGCTGCTCCGAGTGTGGGAAGGCTTTCAAAGGGTCGTCTGGCCTGCGCTACCACATGCGGGATCATACCGGAGAGAGGCCATACCGTTGCACAGAGTGCGGCAAGAGCTTCAAGAGGTCCTCGTTACTCTCCATCCATCAGAGGGTAAGGGGTCGGCCACTGGGGTCCTCTCCCAGAAACAATCACAGTGGGTCTGCCTGGGTTTATCAAGCCTGAGGAAGTAGTCATGCCTAAAAGAAAAAAGCATTAGAGTGTTGTTGGAATGAATCTGGGTTTGGTTCAAGTCCCAAAGTGTTTGTCAGCAGAAGAACGCCAGGTACTTACTGCAGAGGCTGAAACAGGAGTTCAGGTCCCAGAAAGCCCAGGGCAGTTCTGATGCTTCCTCGTCGGCCCTTTCCATCAACTGGCCCAGTGTTTCCCAATCCAGTTCTTGGGGCAAAAATATGGACTGTCTGGACTGTCCTCTCCAGCAAAAATGTGGACTGTTTGGGAGGAAGCAAAAACGTGGACCATCTTTGTAGGTCCCCGAGGACCTGGTTGAGAAACACTGCTATAGCCTATTGGGTTGTCGAATTTCCCTGGAGTGTCCAAATGGAGACTGGTGACTAGGGTAGCATTAGCCTGCTTAATCACAGCTGCTGGAAACAGTCTGGACCATTGTATATAGTCAAAAACATGGCATAAATTTCCCAGATAATTGATCTCAGAAGCATTATATTGACACTGGAAGAGCAATTTTATGTTATAGCACATCAGCCAGATGAAGAGGCTAATCCATCATGTGTAGTTCAAACTGTGGTTTGAGTTGGAGCTCCAAAAAACAACTTGGACAACTGGGGAAGTTTTGAGGGCCCAGAAGGAATTTCCCCACTCCCTCCTCCTCTTGCTCCTCCTCCTCCTCCTACAGGTGGTATGACAGTCTGTCATTCACAGGCAGGACTGTGCACCAGGACCATTTGCTCTAAAGCTGTCTGCCTCTCATAACTCATCTGACTCTCCGATCTGCCCAGCACCATGGTGGTTTTTGTGAATAGTTCTAGAGTGAAGAGGGTACTCTTGACACATTTGTGAGATTATACATTTGAGGGTGATTCTGGTTTAAAACATCAGGAAATACCACACATCCCCAAAGTGCAGAGGTTGTGGTTTTCTTGCTGCATTTGACACTGTTGTGATGATCTCACTTTTATGCAGTTGCTATACTATTTCAGCACTAACGCATTTCCACTTATGTGGTTTTGATGTAGCCTTAGTAATTAGACTGAAGTTTTCTGCACTTCAGCTGTATAAACATTTGAAGTCGACCTTTTGGTATAGTAATGCTTAAAAACATCCACTTTCCCAATTCCTTTTAATTGAAAACACTCTCACTTTGCCAATCCTTATATATTTCAATAATGTTTTCTCATTCCATTTACTGCTCTTTTAATTTAGAATATTTTATTCATGGCTATATTGGAAAAATTGCAGACTTTTCTTTACGCTATGGACAGCACGGTGCTTCGGTGGGTAGCTGTATCTCCTTATTGATACTGGGCTTGTGTGTGTGTGCGTGTGTGTGTGTGGGGGGGGGGATTTTGCTTGTTCCACCATTTTGATTGAGTTTCCTTTGAATATTCTGATCTCCTGTAGTCCAAAGTCAAGTTGTCATCCCTCTGTTGCCTGGGAAACGCACTAGGCCTTCCAAACAACCCCGCAAAGCATGAGTGGTTTGAAGACAGATGACAGCTTAAGTGACAAATAAATTCAGTTGGTATTCATGCTCTCTTATTCCTTAGGTCCATACTGGTGTGCGTGCCTTCCAGTGCCCCTACTGCCCGCTTACCTTCAAGTGGAGTTCACACTACCAGTACCATCTGCGGCAGCATACAGGCGAGCGACCCTATGTCTGCCAGGAGTGTGGCAAGTCCTTCAAGAACACCAGCTGCTTGCGCAGACACAGCCAGCTGCACTCAGGTGTGCGGCCCCACATCTGCTCTGTCTGCAGCAAGTCCTTCTCTCAGACATCCAACCTGAAGCAGCATGAGCGCACACACTCAGGTGAACGGCCCTTCCAGTGCGGCCAGTGCCACAAGAGCTTCACGCACTCCTCTAACCTGCAGCTGCACCTGCGCACACACTCTGCACGCAAGGACTTCAAGTGCCAGCTCTGTGGGAAAGAGTTTGTCATGCATTCTTACCTGCAACGACACCTGCGGACGCATACAGGTGGCTCAGGCAGCACCAGGGACGGCTCCAGGACAGCCAAGGGGTCCTCGAATCTGAACCTCAGTGTGAACGCGAACATGGGGGCCAACACAATATCCTTTCCTGAAGCCCCAGCTAAGTCAACCTTGATTTTATCCCCACCAAATTTAGACATCCCTCCTAATACATCACAGAACTATTTTATGATTCAGACTCCAACAGGCCTACAACTAATACCTCTGTCTGCCCCAACGCCAGCTCCACCTCCACCACCTCCACCTCAGTCTCAAAACTACCTTCTGTTACAGTGCCAATCCACTAATGGTAACCAGCCAAGCTTGATCCTTGTCCCAACTTCCAGTGCTGCTACTGTTGCTCCCCCTACTCCAAGCCCACAGCCCCTCTCTGTGGTGCAAACCGTACCAGCACTACAGCAAGTCCTGGGCACTAACCAAATGCAGATCCCTCCATTTCAGACAATACAGACTCAACCAAGGTTCATCCTGACTAACACAAATGCTCCTGTCACATCAGCTGTGGTCAGGAATGCCGCGCCAAACTCACAGAATTTGAAAAAAATCAGCTGGATGAGAAGCCCTCGACCAAAACGACCACGGAGATCCAAAGCTGCCCTGCAGCAAAAAGCTGCCAAACCTTCCGGAGGAGCTCCATCTAACAGTGCTGCTGTTGCAAGTTCAACCGCCATAACCGCAAGCACTACCTTGTCCACTCCCACCCCTCCAATTACAGTTTCATCTGTGTCCTCTCTTTCAGCCCCCTCTGTAGCCACGACAGACTCCAAACACATTAGTATGTCCAATGTGGCTGTTCCATCTGTGTCCAGCACTTGGGCTGGTAACCCTACAGCAACACCTCCAGATAGGAAATGCTCAGATGCAGTTAGTGGGGAGCAGTTTGTCCTCTGCTTTCAGAAGCAGGGAGAGGAAGCTGGGGAGAAGGAGAGGTTACAAGTTGAAGGTAGAGGAGAGCAGTCCTATGTGCTACAGTTTGGGGCAGATGAACTTGGGAACGGAAGGCAAGTGGGAAAGGAGGGATCTTTCGTCCTGGAGATACAGACGCAAGGAAAGGGGGAGACACAGGACAGAAAGGTCACAGAACAGGTGGTCTCATTGGATCTACTGCAAGATTGGGAAGGAGTTGATAAAGGAGAACAGGAGTCAGGCATGTCAAGAGAGGGTGATGGAGGAGGGGAATCGTTTGTCCTTCACTTTCAAACAGAGGGAGAGAGAGGGGAAGAGGATCCTCCAAACACTTTCTCAGCAGCTGAGAGAGATGACCTGGGTCTTGACTGCCGCCCTGCCCAAGCTTTGGTTCCACTTGGCCAGCAGGAGGTGGTATTTGAGCTTGGGAATGATGCGAAGATGGTACCCCCAGGACCCGGGGAAAGGGTTCAAATGATTGCATTAATAGAAGGTGAAGGAAATACCTCAGACACAGGGGACACTTATAACAGGACTGGCAGGGCAGTTAGTGAAGCTGAGGGGTCTATGGAGGGCATATTTCAGTTGGAGGGGGGAGAGGAAATTGTTATCATTGAAGTCAGCACCAGCAGCTTAAGGGAGGCACCCATGGAAGGAGAGAGTGGTATCCTGGAAAAGACAGAGGCATGTGAAGATGGCGGAGATAGAGGTACAGGGATAGCTATGGAGGAAGACATAGGCTCTGATGTGAAGTTACAGGCAGGGATTGATGAGAGCAGTGGAATGAAGGAGTGCATGCAGCATGTCGTCCAGAGTGACACTCAAGGTTTCAGTTCTACTGCTGGTCCTGTTACTTCTACTTCTAACACCTCGTAAATGAAGTTCTCACAGAAATTATCACACAATGCAAAGTAACGAGTGTGTTTGTGTGTGTGTATGAGGGTGTGTGCTTGTGTATTTCCCTAAGGCATTTGGACGCATATGAAGAATTTAATGATGTTAACTCGGAGCAAAACCACGGACTAATATTGCTTATGATAGAAAGCAAAAAAATAAATTATTAATGAAATAGGATCAAATAATTGCTCCACAGAAGAAAAAAGTATGAACAATGTTCGTGCAAAAAAGCTGTAAATCATGCGGTTAATAAAAGGTGAAGATGGATAACACTCAAATGACTGTAGACTGGAGCAAATAAAAATACAAATTTGAGTGTGTATTAAGAGAACAGTACGTTTTGTGGATATGATACTGTCTATATTTTGCTTGGATTGAGTATCATTGATACTGATATAGATATGGTCATGAAAATAAACGAAGTTATACATAATGATTCAGTGTTTTAATTTATTTACTGTACTTAATTATGCTGCAGCAATACTCTAACGCTTGAATATTTAACGGTTAAGTCACTAACGTCATATCTATAACAACGAAGTTATCTGACCAATATGCTGCAGCGTACGCAAGGTTGGAATTCACGTTCTGCGTTCGTTACGCTACCGCAATCTTCGAGAAAGATTGGCTACGCCATATTCTCTAACGCAAATACGTCAGCGTATAATCGCTCTCATGGAACAGGTCGGCTATGCTAGTCTCGGGTTCGTGCTGTAGAAATTGAAACGTCGGCTTGGTTTTAGTGGCCCAGAGAGCCGGCCGACGTTGCGTTTGGCAACAGGCAGTATTGATTCCCCATTCCGATTAAGCTGGATGAAAGGTATGGGTGCTTCCGACTACGAGGCATATTGTTTGTTTTTTTTTTTGTAGTTATTTCCAATTTATTATGAACGACCTTTCTCGGAAATCCGTATAAACATAAAAATATGTGGTGCTGCTGTGTAAACTAATCCCCACATGGTCCCTAACCCCGTCTCTGTAATATCGTCTATATAGTCAATGGACAGCTGTATGTGCACTTAGTTATTGAATGGTAGCACCGTTGCATTGCTAGCGGTTTTAATAAGCGGGTAGCATTACTCATGATTTCCCACGTAAAGTCAGAGAGTCAGAAATAGAGGTCAGAATTGAGCTGCGTTACGAGCTCATTTTAAATACATGCTTAATGTTGAAACATTTTTTCAGCCACTGTGCTGTAATCTATTGCAATTGGATGGCAATACGATTCCTCATAGTAACCATTTCATAAAAAGGTATAGGAATAAGTGATTTTCAGAAATGTGTGAAATGACCTCTCTGCGGTTAGGATATAATTTTATTTCTGTTTGACTTGTTTATTATTTTCAACGCCGTCAAAAAACTCTCTCTGAGTGCAGGAGATGGGGAAGCTGGAGCTAAGCCAGGTTGTGCTTCGAAGGATGAAGGAAGAAGATATAAACATAGTTAAAGAGCTTATCAAGGTGGTCTCCTCATTCATACACTAGATGGCACTTTCATCATGTTTCTGTCTTTTTCTTCCTGTTTATGCCCTTGCTTGATCCTTGCTTGACGTGCTTATGGGTAGTACAGTACTTCATATAAGTGTATTTCACACGCTTGCCTCAATTATACATCCATCATCTATAATCACTAAACTGGGACACATGCGGGATTTAAAGCTCTGTCTCTGAAGGCCTTGCCTCAATGAAATTTTCCAGATCTCAGGTATTGGTAATTGTGACAGTTTTTGTGTTTTATAAAACCCGTCCCTGCTGCTTCTCAGGAAGGATCGCACGGCTCGGAGAACCGGCTGATCCTGTACCTTCTAACCCGTCCGCTGGCCCTCCTGCTCCTCGCTATTGCGTCGTCCATCTTGCGCTGCCTCCTGCATAGTTTCATTCTGGCCCTGGTGTTACCCGTCTTCGTGGTCATCATCTACCTGAAGCTCACTATCCCAAGCACACTTGGCATCCTGGGCACCAGCAAGCACTACTGGGACTACACAGGGAGCAGCTACAGAGGGCCGGGGGACTGCACGATGGAAAACCCATGTGCCCAGCGGAAGCAGGGGAACACGGGCACCAGCACGAAGGCCCAGGACAAAGGGAGATGTCATCAGAGAGGGAAATCCAGAGAGATGGATGCGAGGGAGCGGGAGGCGGGGGAGGTGTGGCTGGCAGTCTTGGACGGCGAGATCATCGGCTGCATTGCCCTTGAGGGGAGACTGAACGAGGACATCTGCAGGGTCTGCCGGCTGGTGGTTCAATGCTGGTACCGTAAAGAGGGACTGGGCCGGCTTCTGGTAGAGAGTGTGGAAAGGCAGGAGAAGGCTCTGGGCCGGAGTAGGATGTGCGCGCATGTGCCTGTCGCCTCAAAGGTCGCAATGGCGTTTTTCCAGAAGCTTGGTTATTGCAAGAAGGAGGATCTGACTGAGGGAGAGCTGGAAGGAGATAAATTAGGGGAAATGGTGGAGGAGAGGAGCTGGATGGGCTTTCCGGTGAATCGTGTGTTTGTAAAGGACTTGTGCGGAAAGGAGTGAGGTGGAAAGACAAAACATAAAGACGGATAAAGGGATATGGAAGCTGGGAGGCTTTCATCTTTAGCTGGCTATCTTAAAGACTACTGAAATATGAAAACAAAGTCTGATTGAACTGCAGAAAGATTAGAGAAGACATAAAGGTCTTAAGTACTCTCATCTTAATTACTCTAATGGTTTTATTTATTGCTTTTGGGGCTGTGATATTATGATGTGTAATATTAGCTGTGAGCTTCACGTTCTGCATTTCCTGGGATGAAGGGCTCATCGTCCTGCCGTCATATTGTTTGTGTTATGGTGTTCATAACCGTATTGCTATATTTTCAATTTTTTCTGTTTATTTTTTAAGTTGCTTGTGACAGTTTAATTGAAACCCTTGTAACCTAATGGTTTAAGTAAAACTGCACTCCCCGTGGCTGTAGATTAACAGCCTCTGATTTTCCAGTCTGCTCTGGAAGTGGCTTCAGTTGTGACCACTATAAGAGGAGTTTAAAAATAGGAGCAGTCAAAGCTTGCGTTCGTCACCGTCTGAGTGTTGAACGTGGAAACTGCCAACCAAGTTTCGGCTTAAGGACATGTGAGACGCTGAGCATGCAGGTTGAAGCTCGTGAAGTTTCATAGACCCATTTTGGATCACAGTGACAGAAGTGAGAAAGTTGTTACCGTGATGAAACAAGCCTCCTGCTATGGGCCAGAAGCTCACAGAAAGATTTAGAGTTCAAACCCTGTGCATCAGGAAGGGGAACCAGTCTACCTGGCTTCTTTATGTTGATGTATTTTCATGTCCCTCTTCACATCCAGTGATATTAATTGACGGGCATCCAACAACAGGTGGACAGCTGTCTGTATCCTCTTAGCATTTTCTTCCTGTTATTTCCCATAATTATTCTTCCTCATTGAAAATGCTTTTTATATGTTTTCTGTTTGGCCTGTGTTCTACCAGCCCTAACCCTCAAAGAGGGGAACCCGTTCCCCAATAAATATGTTATTTCCTGCCCTGTGCCTGAGCCCTTTTCTCGTTGTTGTGACTTTTCTGGTGCAGTTCTTGCAAGCACGTTTGTTAGACGTAAATGCACAAAAACTTTTTACTTAAATTAACATGCATTTCACAAAAGTCTTTGTCGCACTGTTGTACCAAGTTTAAGTGTAATCATGTGTTCAGTGTAATTTGAGCAATAGCTGAAGAAGTGGGTATATTTTTGTACATATTGTAAAAGTATACTTTGAGGTGTATAAGCACCCTGCTGTGTATGTGTTTGAGGAAGCGTGCGGTTACTGTGAGTCTGCGTACGTCTCTATCTCGGCTTGGTGGGGGGGGGGGGGGGGGGGGGGGGGGCGGGGCGGGGGCGG
>JAODJX010000136.1:2363454-2388515 GCA_026776945.1 Isichthys henryi | reverse complement strand
CCCCGAACACCTGGCCCCTTGTCTGAGGACGTCTGTGGTTTTGAAAGCTGTGAGTCTGCAAACGTGCTGTAATCTTCTCTTTTTCACTCTTTACCACTCCCCGCCTATATTTTCCAGTTAGCATTTTGTGCTGCTTTTTCTGTCGCTTTTGCCTCCCCTGCATGAATGGCTGATTTCAGGCCTGTGGCGTGTGACACAGATGTAAGCGTGACCGTTTGTGTGGGGGCGGAGTGGCTTTTTGCTTGGTGCCTGCTTTCACCTTGACTCGTATACCTGCTTTGGTCAGACTGAGGCCCGTTTATTCTGTAAACCTCAGACAGTTCTGCTTGCTAACCTCACACACGGTGCCGGATATTTATACAGTGAAAACAGGAAGGACAGCAGAACAGGAGGGAGAAGTTTCAGGTCATTGGGTAAAGGTAGAACACCTGAAGGTGGTTTGGTAAAGATGCTGTGAATAAGTGCCACTAAACATTGAAACACAAGCACAGTTTCAATTTCAGTTCAAGTTTGAATTGACAGTTTAAACTGAATTGAACTGTAGCTGTAATAATAGACCTTCTCTCTATATACTGCATATACAATATTGTATATACTTTTTTTTGCCTATTCTCTAGCTGCTGGCAGTCAGCTTCAGAAAACACCTGGCTGTAAAAACAAATTGTGTATAACTATATTTGCTTTCAGGAAACAGATGCGAGTTAATGATGCTGGAAAGTGTGTTTTTGTGACTGTGGTTTTATTTTTTTTCTCTCTCTCTCTCTGTTTGTGTGTGAGTGCATGTGAGCGTGGGTGGGTTTAGGAAAAAATGACTCGGCATTTCCTGCTTTGATCTCCCATTTCTCATTGTCAGGTTAAATGCCCTGTAATGCTCCCCAACGCACATTTTCAACAGTGCAGAGCCTCACGTTTTCAAGTACAGACATCAGCTTGTCCCGCATCCCGTACAGAAACATATAGATTCCTCCCTATGTGCTTAAACACAGGAGGGTCAAGGAGGTCACTTGTGGAGCACATGCCAGAGGGCAGTGCTTGGGTATGTCGAGGAACGGAAAAATCTATTCCAGATGCGTCGATCGGCTTTAAGGCTCACATAGGCGTTCCCTGAAAAACAGATCTAGTTGAACCATAAATTCCCAAACCGCAAATTGCATATGAGAGCCTCACTAGAAGCAGATTAGTATAGGTAAAAAAATAAACAAACAATGCAAACTATTTGAGGCAACTTACATGCATCTTACTGTGGGATATGCGCTGGTGACTGGAAGTGAGACCGAGAAGAGCTGATGCCCATATTATGAATGGTAGGGAACCTAAGGATAAATTTAAATAAAGCAGCCAACATCACAAAGAAGCATCGGGAAGCTTTTTTTAAAATAGTGGCAAAACCAAGCCATTTAAGCAATGGTTTAATTCAACTGTGCAGAATTCTTTTCCAACCTAACATTTAATGAACCTCATGTCTTAAATACTGGAAAAGAATTGGTAATAATTCATATCAAATGATGCACTTGACCAGTTTTATTGCTGTATGTATTTGGTATATAAACCTTTAATGACTGCAATTAATGCAAAGGCTTCACATGCATCTGTGCAAACATGCACCCCTATTCTTCCAAAAATATAAATAATTTCATATATATGTAAATCAGTGATGCAACCATGTCCTTTAACTATTAAATACCTTGTAATAACGTGAAGGATAATTTGCAATGAAAAAATTGTGTATTTTGTCACTCGGTCTGTCTTTCTTCTAAGCGCCTTCAACTCAAATTGATCACGCCTCCCCTCTTTTTGAATATCTCTCTGCCCAACCAGGAACCCCTCCACCCCATATCTGAATTTCAATCTGTCTGTCTCCCCTGCTCATGTGCTCAGTTCTTGCTTGATTGATTGAGCAGGGGAGTCCTATCGTGTGAAATGATCACTAAACTGGACAGGTGAGCAAATCTGATACTATACTTTTGTCTTTCTATCTTTCTCAAAACCTCTGTCTTACTTAGCTCACTTTCTGTTTTCGTGTAGCCTGTGTTTCTTTCGAGGGCATTACTCATCATATTAACCCCTGCGCTCAGCTCTGGCTGCAAATACTAGCTGTTTTGCCCATCAGGGCACTTTCTCTAGTTTCAATTGCAAAAATGGAGTGAAACTGAGAAAGAGGGCTGGAGGGCTGTAAATGAGTAACAGGTGATTTGCTGTAATTGTTTCAGATACCAGAAGACTCTTCATAAGCAGGCTAATCATAAATGTAAGCTGATGCAACTGGAACAAACTTAGTGTAATTATTAATAATCCAGCCCATTATTAGCAAAATGTCAGAAAATCTCCTTGGCATCTCAGAACTGAGCTATTATGGATATATTGCCCAATTCTGATTTCATGCAAGCTTATTCATTACTTCAGTATTGTTTTCTTTTTTCATTCACTGACTTTTGTAAATATATTAATGCAACAGTAAAGTGACTTTTACTTCTGTTTGCTGCAGTGTGCTTCTGACGCAAAAGAAATTTATTTATCACTACAAGAACATGCGCTGGGCAAGAGGGAGACACGAGACCTATCTATGTTTTGTAGTGAAGAGGAGGGATGGTCCAGACACACTCTCTTTTGATTTTGGACATCTACGCAATCGCTCTGGATGTCACGTGGAGGTGGGTGGGCAAGAATAAACAGACTAGAGATTGGACATCAACAGATCCAGCTGTGTGTGGGAGTAAAATCTGATAGAAGCCCAAGATCTCTTTGGAGAATCACACTATTTGGGTTGCCTGATCATCTTTGAGTAATTGGATTATCATTGAACTTTGCCCCGATATTTTATACAATATTTAATAAAACAATAGCATCCATCCTCTAACCATTTATGCTGATCAGGGTCACGGGGCAGAAAAGAGAACAAAACAGGGCTTAACCCAGTCCATCACAAAGCACACATATAAAACAAGACAATTACACACCAAGAGCAATTATGATACGCTAATTAGTTTAATCACGTGTCCTTGTATTGCAGAAGGACACTCACATCCCACAAGGAGAAAATGCAGACTCCACACACACACACTCACGTAGAGTATACCTATCCTTATGGGGCTCGCTCATTCACTTCTATGGGAAAAATGCTAACACTAACTATGACAACCTTAACCCCCACCCTGCCCTAACCTTAACCATAAGTAACCAAGCAAAATACAAGAGTATTTGCATTTTTAGTTTTTTCATAACAGTCACTGATTTTTAGAAAATAGTGTTTTCCATTATGGGGACCAGTTTTCTGATCCCCATAAGGGAAAAAAACGGATATTTGTCACGTTAAGGGGACATTGTGTCCCCATAAGGGTAGGTATACCCGCTTACACATACACACACACACCGCCAAGGTGTGAATCACATCCCCAGGCCTTCCCACTGAGCCCCATGCCAGACTAAAACTATAACATGCCATAGCAATATTTCTTCGGTAATCTGATATTTTCATGACATCAAGACTCAAATATAGCACAAACATTGTCTCCTTATCTTTAAAGTCTAAAAAGTATTTGACAGTTGCCCCAATGAAATGGACTGTTTTTTACACCATTTGCTGATCACTGTTGAAAATCCATGCCTGATTTGATATTGAACAGTAAGTGAAGACACCCATTGAGCACTCATTTCACTTCTAATTATTCTTCCTCCACCTCTGCAGCTTCTCTTCCTTCGACACTTGGGGGCACTGTGTCCAGGCCTCTGGGGCTCAGGTCCAGGAGGAGCAAAGCTCTCTTACTCCGTTACCTGGTTCTGTTCCTGGTCCCCCTGCTATAATTGCTCCTGCCGCTTGGCACACTTCCTGACGCAAACCCCCAACCTCAAGCTGCGCATCTTCTGTTCACGTCTGTACTTCTGTGACAATGAAGACAGTGATGAGAGAGAAGGATTGAGGACCCTAAAGAGAGCCGGGGTACAGCTGTCCATTATGAGCTACAAAGGTAAGAAAAGAAACAATGGATAAATCCCTCTCATCACGGGCGTCGAAGAGGCATAGATACCATGACAGATTCAGGGGTGGGGGCAGCACTTGACAGGGGTCTTTGAATATGTAAAATTATATGCAAAATTTCACCAAGAAGACATCTATAAGTGCTCATCAGATGAAGTTAATTGCATAACATGCTCACTGCTTTCTCCGTGCAATTACTAGGTTTGTGGCTCACAAGGTTCACTGTCCTAAACTGAGATCTTTCTCTGCTACAGACTATTTCTACTGCTGGCAGACATTTGTAGCTCGCAAAGAACGTGGATTCAAAGCTTGGGATGGACTGCATCAAAACTCTGTTCGACTGGCTAGAAAACTGAACCGCATCCTACAGGTGATAACAATCCATCCGTCTTCCAACCTCTCATGTAATACAGGGTCATAGGGAACCTGGAGCCTAACCCAGAACACACAAGGCATAGGGATGTTAGATGTTGTATATATCCTGTTTATATATGTACCCGATGGATCAGATGCATTATATATAACGACTATACAGCATCCGTTGTGATTCTTGTAAAGTATTGGCTTTCAAAGCAGATGTGAGTATTTAGTGCACTTATTTTCCCTTTCTTTTTTTATTTCACAGCCTTGCGAAACCGAAGACTTGAGAGACGCGTTTGCACTCCTTGGACTTTGAGAAAGAACTCTTGCTCCATTTTCGGTGCTCTCAAAATGTGGAAATGGTGCTCAGAGAAACCTACTTGAAACCAGAACTTGAACTTAGACCGAATACTGTAAAGCATTAATGCAGTGTCGTTAAACTCTATTTTTACTGCTTGCCATTTAAAGCGAGAGACTGCAAAGTAAGACAGTGATTCCATATATTTGTCAATGACTGATAACTGAAACCTTTTCTTTCCTCGATGCATCTGCCATACGTCATGCAATGAAATATCGAAATGTCTAGTTACTATCTGTTAAACATTGTTATCGTGACTGGTAAACAATCACTAAAGAGATTTTGAGGCTACAGCTTTTCTACAAATGCATGACAGTGCTGTCCTAAACGCTGGCAAGAGAGTCTTGCAGGTGCTGATGTAGCTCATGCGAAGTGTGCCATAAACCAGAAAATAAACACGCAATTTTATTTGTGTCTATTCTCTTACAGTTCATGCATTTTCTTTACAAGTAGTTGAAACGGTCCACATCTCGTAGTAAAAATAACAATTACTGGTGATTAAATCGTGAATTTTCAATAAATACCACATAAAGTTAATTTACAGTTGTTGTTACTATATTACCTTTAATAATTTGCACATGGGTAGCAGATCTCGAGATAATGTTGCTCAGATTTTGTTGCGCCTTTATACTGTTCATTACGTCCCCGGGGCCGTTAACGTTCTCGGATTCTGCCACAAACACCGATTGAATTAAAATCAAGATGGCAACCGAGGGTGAGTACGAGTCGGTGCTGTGTGTGAAACCCGACGTCAATGTGTACCGCATTCCGCCGAGAGCATCGAACCGCGGATACAGGTAACGCAGCCTCATCTCAATATTAACTTATTCGGTCGGTCTAAGTGTTCCTCCGTGTTCTCTTGAATTACCTGTTTAATTCTATGCCTATCCTAGTATGAACGATTTTTATATTGACAGCTATTATAACTCATTGACAATAGCAGCATTGATGCTTACGTCCTGTATCTCTCTGGTAATGCGCCTTTCGTGGCGTGTTTAGGGATGGAGACGCACAGGAGGTGAGGATGCATCATAGGGAGCGAAAGCAAGATAACGATTGCTCCTTCGGTAGATCCATTCAGGAGGTCAAGGAGCAGACCATGCGACTAACTTGCAACGATTGCCATACTCTTTGATTACGCAGGGATTGCAGCTAGATTAATATACTTTCTAACTGCAAAGACTGGTATTTAATCTGTCCTTTTGATGTACAAATAGGAGTTTGCGACCTAACGAGTATGCTACGTACGGTGTAGCTAATGGTCTTTTACAATAAAAATGTAATATTTATTGGGGGAAAAAATAAAAGCATGAGAAATCCACTGCTGGTTACTTCTACAATACAAGTATGCAATAGAAGGTTGCTTGTTTTGATACAAACGTATACTAATGTAAGTTGCGGTTATTTTAGGGTATTACGGTATTTAAAAGGCCCGGATAATAAATATTTGGACGGTCATCTTGCAATCCCATTATATAATATTTCATATTATATTACCTTATTAGTGAAATCCTTAGTGTTTTACTCACTGTTTAGCCTATACAATAGTTGTTAGATGCATCTGCCCTTGTAGCTGTGAATATCTTGTTTACATTTTATTGTATAGGCTCACGTGGTCCGAGTCTGACATGAGTCGGCCTAGTGCTAGGCCTGTAGTTCTTCTTTATTAAGTTTTTTGGTCTAGCATGGTGATTGTGACCTTTAATTTCCAGTTATTGCACAGTATTTTCCTTCCCTAACAGTAAAGGTGACGTGATATTTATCCCCAGTGTCTTAACTGGGTGATCCTATGTTATATTTAGGTTAAATGGTGATAGAACCATGACTTAGACCTGGTAGCCTTTGAAATTTTGAACAATTAGCCTGTAAACTGCATTTGAAATGCAGTTTTATGTATATATATATATGGAAAGATACTTGAATTGAGATATATTAGTAGGTAGGACTGCTGTGGGGCGTTTTTCAGGCACAGGAGCCACTTTGTGATGTCACGGCTTTGTTGACATCACTTATGTTGCCTCAGGGCAGCGGATTGGAAGCTGGACACGCCTGATTGGACTGGGCGCATGCGAGTGACTGCAAGAGGGAAAGTAGCCTACATCAAACTAGAGGACAAAATATCAGGTGAGTGCTAAGGTGCAGTTCGTAGATGACACTTCACTCATGTAATGCCTCTGATGTTCACACCCAGCTAATCCCAGGTAGGATGTTGGGGGCTGTTCAGAGTGTAGCACCTGTGGGGTAGGTGCTGCTTACACATCGTGTGTTCTATGTGAGGTATCCATTGCCCGGTTTTGTGCTGCCCCAGTGGTATATCCAGAAATACAAACTATCTGGAAATCCACTTTCTGTGTCTGAGTCAAAGCTTTCTTTTTTGACAGGTGGATAAAACCTGTCAAACTGAGAAATGGCTTCTTACCTCCATCTCTTAATAACCTTCACAAACAAATTGTGCAGTATATCAAGTCATGTTGTACTTTTAGTGTACATTACTGCATTTTTTTCCCTGCCACCTGCTTGCTGCTGATTGGCTGGCAGTTTGCTTAGAAGTTGGTACAGTGTGATGTGCCTGTAAAATGTGTGCATTTCAGAAGCTGTGCTATCTGGAGGTTCTGGAAAATCTATGTTCAAGCTATTTAAAGCATTAACTGCACTGATCTATCAAAAAATGGAGGAACGACGTGAGAATGCTGCATGAGGGAGGTTTCGAATTGAACTACAGAAATATCCACTGCTAGTGGATTAAATATTTTGGCCACTTGCTCTACGTTATACCTTATACCCAACCTTTGAGCCATAACTGACATATAGGAGCTCAGCTTATTGCATTCACTGTGTAATACTTTCTATAGTTTTTAATAGAATACTAATAAATAGTGTTTATAATCTTAAACATAGAATAATATTCAGTGATACCTCAACAAATGTAATGTATTTATTTATTACTGGTGATGATAGAAATCAACTACAGATTGTGTTAACCTCAATAATTTGAATGAATCGCTAAAAGAAACTGGCTGACCACTGAAATTGGAGGCGAGCAAAGCTTTCAGACGATGAAGACAAGAATGGCAAGACCCATTGTTCAGCTCAAGTGAGATAATAGAAAAGAAATTAGTGCAAATGTGGCAAAACATGACATTATTGTAACAACAATTAACTGTGTCCCACTGGGGGAATTTAGAGTTGAGCGAAATCTGCGGAGGATTGAACAGTTGTCCTTTTGGGACAGAACATCAGTGTTATTTTTAACGTGACAAAGGGCTGGGTGACGTGGACCAAAAATCATATCTCGGTATTTTTCGGCAGAATAGCAAGTGATGATTTATATCTTGGTATTTTCTATGAAGTGGGCTAAATGTTAAGTTTTAAGTCAGTTAACACTTAGTAAAACAGAGTGTCATCAAAATCAAATGAATTCCTTTCATCCATCTATCCATCCATTTTCTTTAACTGCTTATCCTATACAGGGTCATGGGGGGTCCAGAGCCTATTCTTGAGGCAGGGAACAACTCAGGATGGGCTGCCTAATCTATGCCAGGGCACATCCACACCACTCACACATCCACATGCAGAGTTTCCTTCAGTGTTTGCAAATATACACATATTCAGAACAGCATTTTCTTTATTTGAAAACAGAAGTCTCAAAAGACAAAAATAAATCATGCCTATATCTGTGTTGCATGGAGCAGATAAAGCCGCATGATATAAAAGCATTTCACTCCACTACGTCTCAGTTAATGACATTGCTTTCAAAAACAGAAAGTGAAAAAAAAAAAAAATCAGATCAAATGAAATATTGCAAATTAATATATTTTTAACCTGTGAGCCATTTGGCAATGTTTAAAAATGAAATGAGCAGAGTAACAATAATTCCTCACCCCTCCCCCCATCAGCATCTAACTGAATGGTTTGATTTTAGCTGTGAATTATGGGAATCTGGGCGATGTCATGACCAAAGTTGTCGCATCATTTACAGCTAGGGAGGAATATCATTGGTGTCTAATAATAATCTGTAACAAAGTCCTAATTTTAATGCACATCAAACACATATCAATATAAATGGTATTGTGTCATCCTGTCTACTATAAAAATTTGATATACTGGTCAGCCCTAACCTGACTAGAAAAATGTTCAGCTCCTAGACTTTCAGTCTGAACCTCTACTTTAATTTACTAAACAATTTTGGAAAGCACTTGTGGTAAGTAAAATTGCTTTTCTTCACTATATTTTGCAATGGTAAAGAAAATTATAATTTGTTATAAAGAACATCATTTATTTCCACGTGTAATCATTATGCTCTCAGAGGTTTTTGTTTTGAACTTTTCACATACAATAATTTCTACGCAGACAGTCTGTACCAAGCCACCTACGGTTATTTGATGCCGTTGGCTATATTTAGACAGGTTTGATTGTTAGCCAAAATGTACAAATTAGTGACGCTAAACTGTTTGGCCTTTTTGTCTTATCATTATGCTATCTGCATGTTACCTTTTCATATGCTCTGGTAGTCGATGTGGTGAAAATTGGATCTGAGTACTCTGAAATTTAATATAATTTTTTAATGGTTCCAAATTAAGTATATAATGCCTAACTGATTTTATCTGGGAGCTTATCCGTCCATTTTATCTGGGTGCTTGTGTATCAATAAATTTGTGTGTAAATTATTTACCCATCGTGTTTGGCTTTTATTTATTTTTTTGAAGGCTATCCACAGATAAAACTGACAAATGTAGGAAGTATGAGAAATAATGTCAAATGACAGTATTACATGGGTCTTAGCTGGTATGAAGCTGCAAAGTATTTTTAAGCGTCGCTATCACACACTGAAGGACATAATGTTTGATATGCATTGAATGTATTTCCCCTCCTGTCCAATAGGGGAGCTGTTTGCCCAGGCACCAGTAGAGGAATATCCAGGCATCTCAGTGGAAGCAGTGAGCGATTCAAGTCGCTATTTTGTCATTCGTATACAGGATGATAATGGTGTGTATACTATGAATCAACTAATCTGTTTCTGAATTAGTTTGTGTTGCACTGTGTTGTATACTCCTTGAGATTTATCTAACCATGGTCATGCTGTAAAGTGGACATTCATATGTCTATTCATTTTGATATCAGCCTTGTTATGACATGAAATGTATCAAGTGGAATCCTTCCACTGTTAAACAAGTAGAATCCCAAGTGACAATTCCAAAACATCAAATACTACCTAAGAAGTTCCGTATGTCATTAACAGAAATGATAAACACATGTCAAGCCAATATCTAAGTGCTAAATGACAAATTTGACTTTTTATGTCCTCAGAGAAAGATGGTGGGACTCCATATAATCTCCCTCTTCTTCCTCCTCAGGCCGAAGTGCATTTATTGGAGTTGGCTTTGGAGACAGAGGGGACTCTTTCGATTTCAACGTAGCTCTGCAGGACCATTTCAAGTATGGCCCCTCACCTTCTGTGGCGTCCCGTAAAGGGAGCGTGTGGTCATAGACGCTCAGTATCAGAATTCGAAAACTTTTATTTTCCCGAAGGAAATTACTTACTTGCATATCTGTGTCTGGATGAAAATAATGAGGGCTGTGGACCCATAGTTGAGCAGGAACCTGATTTGGTTAAGTTGTGCTGCTGAATTTCCAAAGAGATGGCCTGCAGTTCCCATATGACCTGCAGCAGCCACCGCTGATGATCAGATAAACTCCATTCCACTTACTTTTGTTCTCTGGTGTTTATGTGTTTGCTTCCTTTCTTCTAGGTGGGTCAAGCAAGACAATGAAATTGCAAAACAATCGCAGGCCCCTGATACTGCACCAAAGCTGGACTTGGGTTTCAAAGAGGGCCAGACCATTACTCTTAATATTGGGGTAAAACGCTCTTCTGCTTCATACACATTTTTGCAAGTACTTTTTTCTTGTTTGAATCACTATTTACAAAATTAGCATGGCATAACAGAATTATGTGTAGACTGACCTATAACTAAGCAGTATATTTCAGGTAAATCAAATGTGTTTGATTCTTGTATTTCTCTATTGTAGCAAACTAGGAAAAAGGAGAAACCTCGTTCCCTGGGACAAGGTGGCTTTGGGCTCCTCCCCCCTCCTCCTGGAGGAAAGATAGCTCCACCCCCTTCATCCAATCACAATATGGAATCATTCACAGGTGGTGCAAGCACCGGTATGAAATTAGATGTTCCCCATTTCATTTGTTTCTATTCTTTTTTGCGTTCTCCTCTTTTTACTCGCCGCTTCTGGTGTCTTATCTGTTTACATGTATGATGGTGTTTGATGGATATGCATGCTTTTGTGTTTCTGTTTTAGCCTGCCTGTTGGAGCTGGACAGTAGTAACTCCAATTCTGTGGTGCAGTCCAATCCCAGTGCTGACCTTTGGGGTGATTTCTCCACTCCGGCAAGGTAACTTCTTGGTCTGTGTTTTCTGCTGACTGTCTGTTATGGAGCTGCATGGTGCTACAATCCTTTAAATTCCATTTATCTCTGTTTCCTTTTCTCCATTATAAATATGTAATCATGCCCTTGTCGGCAATACAACCTTTCTTTTTTATATGTTGTAGGTTTAAAATGTAGTAAGGTGAGTAAGACGACCTTAGTTGGTGTAGAACTTGTCAGTTACAGCCTCTAACAAATGGAAAGTAAACTTTGGTGGGACAAACCAGTCAATAAATGACTATGCAAGATGATCAAGCTCCTATGAATGCAAAGCCTCTTTAGTTAATAAATAATGTACCAAAGTGTTTGCTTTCATTCCATGTCTTGCAGCTCACAGCCAGCAGCACAACAGTCTTCCTCCACAAGCTGGGTTCAGTTCTGAGTTTTTGCCACTTTTGCGTGTCTCGCAGAGCTGTGGGAAGTCTGTCTCCAGCCACCGTCCGTCTCACGTCTGTCCTTAACTTAAGGAAAACCTGTGTCTGATACCCGTCTTACGTTCAGTCATATTTATTACTGGGAGAAAAATCTCAAATATACTGAAACATAATGGAAATAGTTAAGTCATCCTATCCCAGTTCCCGGGCTTAAAGGTATATAAGAAATATAATTAATAAAGTATATAACTATGACACTATATTTATAAAGAGGAACATAAACAGACAAGCTCAAGAGCAGCCAAGTTAAATATATAGATGATATTATACGTGTAGATGTGTTTTTAGGACTGATAATTGTTGTTTATGTCATCAAAGCAACATGAGTTCCCTATGAGTTCTGGCTTCCATACACCTTTATGACTTATTGGTGTGAAATTGTTGAGTCAAGTATTTGAGTCTGAAATTGTGTGGATGAACACCAACCTAAACACGCATCGAAGGGACCATGTCTAGTAGTGTAGATGATGCGTTTACGATGGATTCAGGGGGATGCTAAGTATTAGTATACTGGTGGGGGTGGCTATTCCAATGAATACGGCTGAGGTTCTGATTGCTGCTGATAGCAGTTTTGAGTACAAATATGCCTCTCATGGTCTCCTGTAGACCCAAGCTGTACAACTTGCGTGGTTAGTCATTAAGTAGGATCCTAAGGAAACTAGCTTCTTTAAGGAGTATTAAAATTAGGTTAATCAGCGTATTTAAACTGTAAAATGTCTGTGTTTATCCTATGTCCCAACAAAGTGTCATTCAGCTAATACAAGTACATATTTCAGATTTTTTTTTGTCCTTACTGGTATTGCTACAGGAAGGGCTTATTTCCTGTGATGATATTTATTTGTTAGTGTGTAGTATTTATTGACCTGTAAATCCTGTAAATGCTATGAAACATGCATTATCTTGTGTATTTGCACATCTGGTGAAGGAGAACAGTATGATGGCCTGAGACTCTGCTGCAGAATTTGCTGTGATTTGATGTATTGGGTCCAGCTGATGTTGACTGGTATGCACATTATACCATTTGTCTCTCGTCTCCTCGTTTAAATTACATGACGTGTATATATATGCTGTACCGAATAAGAACGGCCGTACCGGTCATTAAAAATGAATTTGGGAGATATTTGTCTGATGGTGCGTCTTAATTATATATCAACTGAAATCAAAACACAAATGCGGATGATAATGGCCCAGTCAGACCCCAGGCCCCCCCCCCCCAAGAGCAACGAAGACACACAAACAGTAAATCGAAGCCTGTCTTGAAAGCATATTTATTAGTATCACTATAAATCTGTGGGTGTTTACATTTTGATTTATGTTTTTTTTTTCAGGTTATATGTTGAGTATGAGGAGAAAGACCTTGATTGGTGAGATTAATAGTAGAAACAGGTTGTATCGCTACATGAAGGGATGGTTAAGCGTTTTAATGTATAGTTCCATATGTTAATTCAGTTATACAGTGTCCATGGTTTAGTTTCACTGCTTGCTAGTCTTTAACAACATCAGCATTCTTACACCTTCACTTTTAACCACAAACCAATCTGCTATTTGAAGCAAAGCAGAGACTCCACTCCTTGATAACGATCCATCACTAATTAAACGATTCATGTGAATCCCCCAGCGTGTAGTTGGCATCAGCCTACAGTACACTTTCAGGAATTACCTTTTTTCTTTGCAGTCTTGAAGGATGTGGGGCTTGTTCAAATTGATTTTTTTTTTTTTTTTTTTTTTAAGTTAAAAAATGTGCTAACAGGTACAGTTAGTCTCTTCATTAGGAAGCAGCGACCTTGTTTCCATCACAAATACAACCATGGGTGTAAACGCTAAGTATCACGGTTTGTTCCAGAAAAATTCTGGATAATTGGCATGTAACATATTCTCTTAATGCCCCTATATTAAGCACCAACCAAACGTATTTCAGAAAACGTGAATTGTTGTGGTATTTAGTTAGAATGTTAAGAATTACAGAAAATGATATACATAACATAGACTGTCACAGAACTAAAGAACTACATATTACATATTAATTATACAGAAAGGTCTCACTCATTATTTTGGGTGTGTTGTTCTTTTATCTTGTTTTTGTTGATTTTTCTGCCCTCCTTCAGGTTCCGTTTTGCCCGGTTCTGGGGTTACCACGGCGGCAGCGTTTTTGCACTGACTTCTTCATTCGCTTTGGCCAACCGGATCTCTCTCTGCACAGGTCCGCTGGGGGTGTTTGGGGCAAGAGATATGTAGTGATGGATGGTAGTGCCATCTTACAAACATTAAAAGAGCTGTCATGTACAGCCAGTAAATCTCCTGGTTGGCATGCAAAGGTCCCATATGAAAGGCTGCCTTCGGATAAAAGAATTTGCAACGCAAAAGTAGCCAGGCAGTTCATATTGAACTTATTTTCTGGTGTGTTTTTTTGTCCAAAGTGACATGCAAGTGAGGATAAAAGAGCAGGATCATCCAGTCCCTGGACGATTTGGGGTTAAGGGCCTTGCTCAAGGGCTCAACGGTGAAATGATTTTGCCAGCCATGAGATGTTAATGCCAACCTTCCAATCGCAGGCACAGAGTTTAGTCATTTTCGTAGTTGGCCTCACTAACCTTTACGGATTTCCTCCTGTTGACAGACGGTCCTTACACAAATCTCATTGTTGATCACGTAGACTCGGGGGATACTGAAATGAAAAGAGAGAGGGCGTGAGATCAACGGTCCAGCGTGTTGAAACATGGCTAAGGAAAAGAGCGAGCAGGGATACTGTGAAAAACTGGTGATGCAACCTGAACCTTAGGCAAAGGATTACCTATAAAGACAGAGGGAATGAATACACCTCTTTATGGGTCGATGGATAGAGTACATCCTGGTGCAGGGGTATGTCTCTTCCCTGCAGTCTGGAAAGAGATGGAAATTACCGAGGGATAGTATCCTAAATTTCCCAATAATCTGTCTTCTATTAATCTGACATCTGCGTTTAATTATTACAAGCTGATGTGTATGTTTGTAGGGAGAAGGGTTTGACCGCGGTTAACTCTGAAGGAATACACATGTCTGAGTGATGTAGATGGCTTAATGGTGTCGACACGAGACTTTTCTCAGCGCATCCCGGGTCGCTGGGTGTAAACAGAGTGGGACAAGACATAAAAATACCTTGAGGGGATTCAGAGATCGCATGAAGATCATCATGTCCATTGTCAGTCTGTAGGGTTACTTACATGGAACAGGAATGCCGAGTTAATTACCAGCAAATCTAGCAGTTGTCATAATAGCTTGACTCATTGCATATTTTTTTGCAAGACCTTAATTAGTCTGCACAGTAATATTACCTGCATGTTGATCGGAAACCACAGCAACAATTACTGTGAATCAAAAAAAAAATATATATATAATAATATTCATGGTTGTATAATCATTTATAACTATATAATAGATGTGTATAATAGACATGTACATCCCAAGGCAATCTGAGAATTTTCCCTACAAGAAGAAATCATTTAGTGGATGATTAAACACTTGTCTCTGCTCCAAATGTTACCTTGGAAACTGCAGAGAAGCACTGCCACTGGAAGCCTGCCCATCCTTTGGACTCTGGGAGCCAGTGTTATATGTCATGAGCTGAACACAAAGCAGCAATGGGAGGTGATATTAGCTTTTTAGCCACAGTCTACAGTCTCCTCATTTTTCCCTTCAAATATAGTTTCTAATAGCGGAGCACCTCCTTCCCAAAGCCTTTACACTGACAGCTCACCCCATCTCTAGCCATTCTGCCCCCCGATGAATCAAACTCCTCCCAGAACCTCTCAGATTTATTGTGTTCTGCCTTGAGGTTCTAATTAAGCCGAGCGATTTTGTGCAATCGATGCTTTTCTGCCGAGCTGTGTCTGACAGCCCTTTCTGCACACTGCAGGCACTGGTGTGTACTCTGCCCTTATCCCCTCCTCCCTCTCGCTTCACTCCAGCAGTGATGTGTCACTCTTAGTTTGAGTCCAAGACATGAGTTCACTCGAAAGAATGTGTTTTTCATGCTCCTTTTACCCACCCACATCTCTTGTTTCTATCATTTTTGACAGTAAATGCACCGACAGTGACCAGTCCCCCCTAGATATACCGAAATAAGTTGCTAGATAGCTATATATGACTTTCTGTGTAAGTATATGTGTGTGTTTAAGTGTTACAGTTGAATATGTGCTCTGATAGTTTGCACATGCCCTAGTGGTTCCATTTCTCTCATTTCACTCTCCTACAGTATTTGACATCCTGAAGTACAGCACACGCGCATATCCTGCCCGCCGCATTTTATCACAGACTTTTTCTGAAGACCTGCCAACCTCTGAGAGACATTTTCTTATAGACTGAGATTAATTCCATCTAGATGTACATGCATGTTCCTTTTGTTCACCTTGCAGTCATACACACACCACTTTGCATGCCACCCAAAGTCATCTTATCAGCTGTTTATTTGTCATTCATTGTATATTTGGGGGGAAAAACAGAGCAGGATACTCACAACCTTCCCGTCCTCCGAAATGCCTTTTGTTCTATGGATTGTCTCTCTCTTTCTTCCCCACTCCTCCTCCACTCCTGTCATCCTCCTCCCTTCATCATCACTTGCTCCCCCCCCCCCCAATTGGATCCATCCATGATATTTTTGTTCCTTAATTCTGAGAAAAACAGCCAGCTGAGTCATTATCCACCAGGTTTCACCCGGTTCACTGCTCAGCCTCATTGATTTTCTCTGTGGGTTGACCCCTGGTAACCTGAAAATCAAAAACTACAACAACCACAAAGTTCTAGACGCCAAAAAGGACTTTTCACAGGATATGAACAACCAGACAGATGTCTGGGGTTTTGAATTCTCATGAAGTTCAATTCTAGCAGCATCACAGCAGAGACAGTTGGCTCTGCCAAATGCTGGCCCAATGTTACAAGGAAGTACATTAATAATGATTGGAGAAGAAACATCCTGTCTTGCTTCTGGCCCATCTTATTTCCTATTCCCCCAGGATTATACTAAAGTTATAACCTATTAGCCTAAGTATTATTTCCATGCAGTCCAAAAACATGTGTGATTATGTGTGTCCAGTGTTGGACTCGCATCCGATCCCATCTCCCCGGTGATGCCTCATGGGACAGGCACTCAGCCTGCCGCCACTCTGTGTGGAAGTTAGATGGATTATTTCCATCCAAATCTTATATGTAACTCCCATGTTAGGAAAAACCCATTACATTCCGGTGGGACGTGTTCCAGCTGCCACTATGTAATGGACAGATTACTTTTTCTAACAACATTAGACTGTGCTTTACATTAGATGCATTTTAAGTTTGTGTTCCCAACACCGTTGCCAATGGCCTACATTGTTCCGATGATGCTTTCGACCAAACTGGTCCCAGAGCTGCACCCGACTGAATGATGAACAGAAAAAAATGTGCAAAACTGGTAAAAACAGCCTCTTTATTAAAGCTAGATCCTGAAAATGCATTATTATGTCAGACTACTGTACCTCAAACCACACTGCACTATGACACAAAAGACTGTTGGGAAAAGATGTGAATCAGATGCTAATGCTGAGTTTATGCACAGAGCCAGTGTAATTACAGTTGATGCATTTATTGATCCCTGTGGGGAAATTCTGTTTATGCCTCCATTGTCTTGCTCTCTGTAGGTGAAAGCAAGCTGTCTGCAAAAGGCAGCCACTTGTTGCCCTGGGAGCTGGGGGCTTGCTCAAGGATCCACAGATGTGCTGGGGCTGGGCTTGAACCGGTAACCTTCCAATCACAGGCTTAGCCCAATGAGCCACACACTGCCCCCTTAATTGCTCTGTCAGGCCTGTCTTTGCTACTCTTCTCTTCCACACTGCTTATAGTTGAATATAAGGCTGGAGCCACAGGGGCACTGGCCCAAGCTGAAAGCTGATTGGTCCTCAGAGTCTCCCCTCTCCTGTCACTCACCAGCTGAAAACATCATTAGCTAATGATAATATTGGCTCCTCTGCTCTAATGCCACCACCTTAAGAAATCCTGAAATCCCTCCGACACTGCATCAGGCCAAACGTAATGTAACCTCCAACTATTCAGCTTTGTAGGCCACCCCAGAACCCTAAAGCCTCACCTCCTTAGATATAGATGGAGACCCTGTGTGGACAACACCCACCAGCAGCATTTCCGTCACAACAACAGCTTTGAGTAGATAAATGGGTCACACGCTGACCGACTGGCCTTCCCTTGGTAGCTGAATGAAGAAGCTATTCATACACTGTAGGAAAAACTTTTGAAAATTCCTCATGGCGTGGCCCCACAGAGATCCCTTTCCTCGTCGTCTGCTGAAAGCGCTGATGTAGAATGTAAGGAATCTATAGGGGGTATTTAAGTGAAGAAAAGGGTGAGCCTCCATAAAATCGTTCATCCACCCAGTTTCAGTAAAACCACTCCCAGTTAGCAGATCTAAGGCCCATGCTCTAATCACATAATAAGGGCTTTTTGTGTAAGTAATTCAAGTCCCTAGAAGAAACCCTATAAAACAATGTCAGACACACAGATGGAGACCAAATGAAGTGGCAAGTCGGCAGGTGTGGGTTGAGGTCCCCCACCTCCTCCACATTCAGTGACGTCAGAATGCAAATTACATGAATTTGGTACTTTATAATATCTGTGCCACCAGCAGAGGTAGATAGTACAGGTCCAGAAAGTAAAATCTAGACCAAGACTTTGTTTCAACCAACCGGTTGAGTACTCTGTATAATATAATAATACGCCCGACTCTATGTGTGGCAGTATGTTCTCCTCTGTGTGTGTTGCAGTATGTTCTCCAGTGTGTTTGTTGCAGTATGTTCTCCTCTCTGTGTGTGTGGCAGTACGTTCTCCTCTGTGTGTGTGGCAGTAGGTTCTCTCCTGTGTGTGCGGAAGTACGTTCTGTTGTGTGTGTGTGGAAGTACATTCTCTTCTCTGTGTGTGGCAGTACATTCTCCTGTGTCTGTGGCAGTACGTTGTCCCCTGTGTGTGGCAGTATGTCCTCCTCTGTGTGTGTGGCAGTATGTCCTCCTCTGTGTGTGTGGCAGTAGGTTCTCCTCTGTGTGTGTGGTAGTACGTTCTCCTGTGTGTGTGTGTGGCAGTACGTTCTATTGTCTGTGTGTGGCAGTACGACCTCCTCTGTGTGTGGCAGTACGTTCTCCTGTGTGTGGCAGTACGTTCTCCCCTGTGTGTGTAGCAGTACGTTCTCCCCTGTATGTGGCAATATGTCCTCCTTTCTGTGTGTGTGGCAGTACGTTCTCCCCTGTGTGTGGCAGTATGTCCTCCTCTGTGTGTGTGGCAGTATATCCTCCTCTGTGTGTGTGGCAGTAGGTTCTCCTCTGTATGTGTGGCAGTACGTTCTCCTGTGTGTGTGTGCCAGTACGTTCTCTTCTGTGTGTGGCAGTACGTTCTCCCCTGTGTGTGTAGCAGTAAGTTTTCCCCTGTGTGTGGCAGTATGTCCTCTTCTGTGTGTGTGGCAGTATGTTCTCCTCTATGTGTGTGGCAGTATGTTCTCCCCTGTATGTGGCAATATGTCCTCCTCTGTGTGTGTGGCAGTATGTTCTCCTCTGTGTGTGTCAATACATTCTCCTCTCTGTGTGTGGCAGTATGCTCTCCTCTCTGTGTGTGGCAGTACATTCTCCTCTCTGTGTGTGGCAGTACATTCTCCTCTCTGTGTGTGGCAGTACATTCTCCTCTCTGTGTGTGGCAGTACGTTCTCCTGTGTGAGTGTTGCAGTATGTTGTCCTTTGTATGTGTGGCAGTATGTCCTCCCTTGCGTGTGTGGCAGTACGTTCTCCTGTGTGTGTGTGTGTGTAGCAGTACATTCTCCCTTGTGTGTGGCAGTATGTTCTCTTCTCTGTGTCTCTGTGTGCGGAATTTCCAGGTTCTTCTACTGCCACACCGGTTTCCTCCAGGCACTCTGTTTTCCTTCTGCAGTCCACCGAAATGCAATGGAGCTAATTAGTATCTGTAAACAGCCTCTCAAGGGTAAATGTGCATTTATGTGCCATATAATGGACTGGCTTCCCATCCTTGCTGTGTCCCAGCCCTGATCCTTATCTTAGTTAAGAAACACAACACTAGAACCATAACAGCATCGTGTGACGATATTTGGCCGCCTGCTGTTTACTTCAGACTGGCTTGATTGTAACAAACACTTCAATGTGGGACATCCCCTAAATATTTTTTAGAGTGGATGTTTATTTGGCTTGTATACAATTCCTCAGGAGGCATTTTTCCCATTTCTCACCCTGCATTACCCACATTTTCCTTTTAGTGATGGGGAAGAATTTTGGGGAGAATCTGGTGCCCATTAGTGAGACATTGAAAATGGAAGAATCGTAGTAGTAATCATGTAGTATGTTATGTCTACCACTAGGCGGTACCATTGTATCACATTACATTGTATTAATTATTTTCTCTTCATGTACTTATACTGATTTATTAAATCAATCTATCATACTTAATTGTTATATTGATCTGTATGTATTGCTGAATATTTGTGCAAGTAGTTTATGTGTACATCGGTGTTGCATATTTTAGCTTGTTTGGCCCGCTGGTCCGAAAATGTTTTTAATCCCTTGCTGTCTGTTAGAATCTCCATGCGGTGGCCAAAAGAGTAAAAATAGTCTGAAGGACTTGGGCCATCTTAAGAATTAGACCAGTATCTGTGTCCACAGAAACGTGCCAGGGATACTGACAAACCAGCATCTCTCAGGCATTGACCCGGTCAGGGCTCGCACACTCATCAAGAGTGTGTTCTGGCACAGGGTGGCCGTTACAGCGCAGCTAAATTCGATGATGGATTGGCTGCTGGGGGAACTGTGAGACGATGAGAGGGAGGTGGAATGTCCTGTGCCCGTGGTTAGGCTTCAGTCGACGTGATGTGCCCACGGTGTAACGGAGAAGCACAGGTGGAAAGAGGAGACGGTGTGGGCAGAATCAGAGACCATAAACACTAGGTAGTATCCAGACTTGTTTATTGGAAATGTGCAGCTCATCGCCGCCCCAACCCCCCGTGCTCCTTGCACCTCTAACACCTTCGTTTCACAGTCCAATTCGATCCTGTCTCTCTGATGGTATGTTGAAAGCGCATTCGTGTTTCCAAAGCATGTTCCCGCTTGGTTTGGCCTCTTCGTCTCCCTCACACGAACACTCAGACGCTCACACACACACACACACGCATACAATTCATGCATTCATACCTTTGTGGGGCCTGTTAATTAATTTCTATGGGCATAACCCTAATCCCAGCAATTACAGCCTTAACCCCTACCCAGCCCTAAGCTTAACATTAAGTAACCAAACAAAATACAATACTTTAGGTATTTCAAATTTTTTGTTTATTGCCACATATTTTTTATAAAATTGAAGTTATCCTTGCAGGGACCGAAAAAAAAAGTCCCCACAAGGTAATAAATGTTATAGGTTTGTATCATATTGTGGGGAAATCTGGTCCCCACAATGTAATAATTACAAAAACGCATGCACGCAAACGCGAACATCATATCCAATGAAATGTCAGCCATGAGCTTTTGCAGTGAGCAACCATTTGAGACATATAACCATGCCAGGACACTCCCTTCAATTTATACGAAGGTAATTAAACTGTCAGTTTTTAAGTCCTGAGAATAATTAGCCAGGATAGGTTGAGTAAAACGTGCAGGTTTTTTCAGACGATGAATCATTTCCCACTATAAATCTCTGTCATCGATCTTTCTTCAAGTCCCTCAGCAGCCAGGGTCTGCCTGCTTGTCTGGGTCTCCATCACACGTTTGGCCCCGCACTCATTTCTTGCAAAAATTATGGCTGCACTGGGTTGTATCGCCCCATCTGTTCAAATTTATCAGAAAACTCATCTCGCGTGCCCCCCTCCCCCCCACACCCCCACTCCGCTCCATCTCCCATACACACGCAAAAGATGCACACTACTCTCTCTGACCATTCTGTTCCCCCCTCCCCCATCTGCCCGTTCTTGTCAAACAACTTATAAAAGCAAAGAAAAGTTTGCTAAAGAAGGTTCCTGAACTTTCGACCGGCCATAGAGAAAAGTGAAATAAAGTGTAACCAGAGATTTGAGGGGGTACAGTGTGAGGAACAGTGAAGGTGTTGATGTTGGCTTGCACTGGAGAGCATGTCCAAGTTGTGCTGAGTGTGAGGCTGCGATGGATGAGGCCGGAGGTGATGATGTGCCGGCCAGTGGAAATAGAAAGCCCAGGGCTATTTTCGGAGCCATCTGGAGTGCTGGCCGGCAGAGGTGAATATGGGCCTCACAATGGTGCAGCCCAGGGGGGCTTGGGGTGGGACACGGTACTCTTTCGCACTCCGGCTTGCCCTGCCCAGCTCTGCTTTGACATTTCTGAATTTTTCTTTCATTAACTGGATTTTACCAGGGAGCTCCACATTGACACTTGAAGTTCAGCGTTTTTTTTTTTTTTTTTTAAAACCCAAGATACACAAAGAAGGTCTTATTGTGGTTTATTGTACAACAAATCATGATGGTGGAAAGTATCTAAACTACATTTAATTAATCCAGCATCGCTCTTAGTACATAACAGGGCAAACAGCACATGCAGTCCTATTCTACATATAGCACAAAAATTTGTAAGGAATATTTCCAACCATGTAAACTAAAAACTTTATACCAATAAAACAATAAAATATTATTACAACTATTTGTATATTACAGTATTTTTCTGTCTTTTACAACATTCTCTGCCTTTTATATCTTAGTCACTTTCTACCTGATTTTACTTATGTATAATATTATATATGAAATGTTAATTATATATTTTGCAGCCTGCTCTATCTCTCTCCTCTTCCCTCCCGCTCCTTCTTCTCCCCGACATGTCCCGCCTCTCGGATCTTCCTCGCTTCCTCCTCTGCCTCCTGACCCTGTCTCTTCTCCCGTTTCTCCGTCTCAAGCCGCCAAGGCATTCCCAGGTAGCCGAGCACCTCTTCCGGCTCCGATCGCTGCTCTGGGTCCAGGTTCAGCAGCTTCTGGAACATGGCGAGGGCCAGCGGACTGCAGGCAGAGAACTGAGTGGGGGGAGGCCTTGGACCTTGGGACTGACCTCTGCCTCTCTGCTTTGACCTCTCCGCATCCCCCTGCTTACCAGTCTCTTTCCTCTCAGTTCGACTGCTGCAGCCATGTTTAGCTTCCCTGTCCATCTCCATGACAAACCATTCCTTATACTTCCTATATGACGGGTCGCCCATTGTAGTTTCATTCCAGGGAAAGCAGCCTGTCAGCATGCAATAAATTACAATCCCCAGAGCCCAGCTGTCTATACTGGGCTCTACAGAGATCCACATAACCTCCTTCAACTCCTCTCCTTCCTCTTTGCCTTTGTCTCCTGGCAAAGCCTCTCTCTGCTTCGCCACCTCCACCTCTGGAACACAGTACGGGGACTCGTACCACACCGCCCGCACCTGTGTTCCCCGAGCTCGAGTCAGCCCAAAGTCGCCCAGTTTGACCCAGCGGCCCCCTCGGTCGCACAGGAAGATGTTTTCAGGCTTGATGTCCCGGTGGACAAAACCCAGGGAGTGAAGGTGGGAGATCGCCCCACTTAGCTGAGATACCACACTCTGCACACAGTCCTCCTCCATACCCACCTGAAGGGAGATACAGGAATGGAGACACAGGAATGCTTTACCCACCGACTACGAGTCCCAGCATGCAGCTGTGATAGACTTGGTGAATATGCATCTCATAGTTGATCATTTACTTAAACATTGGCAGTCTGAGGTGCTGGCATATGCTTTGACATAGAGTTTACAGTGGGCAGTGAGAAGTGCAGCTGACTAAAACAGCAAAGTCGATCCACTGTGAGCATTTACTACCACTCCGCCAGTCATTGGCGTGCTCATTCTAATGTTGCGTGGGAAAGGACGTATTTCTCTGATACTCGATTTCGCAAATGCGTACCTCTGGGACGATGACATCAAACAGGTCTCCGTAGAGTCCGGGCTGCTGGGCAAAGACGTAGTGGGAGGGAGTGGAAAAGAAGATGCCCAGAGCCCGTGAGAGAGAGGGATGCGAGCAAAAGGAGAGGGAGAGGTTGTACTCGCGGAGGAAGGAGAGGAGGGAGGTAGATTCACGGGGAAAGAATTTCAGGGCCATGGGAGTTCCTGAAAGACAAGGCCATGGAAGGTTCTACGAGGCAGCCCCAGTGCAAAGCCCAGGCGAGCTCCAGGGATATGCTTCACTGACCTTTCTTCCTGTGAACCGCCAGCATGACCTTGCCGTACGAGCCTTCACCCAGGAGCTTGATGACTCGGAAGTGGTCAGAGGTCTTAAGTGATGTTATTGACTGTGCTGTCAAATAACAGAGCTCGTCCAGCTTTTGTGCAGCCATCTGGAAGGGAGAGCTGGGGTTTACCACAAGCATTCTTTTAGGTTAGCACTTGCTAATATGATGCTGGGGATTTGTCCGTGTAACACTCGCATAAGCCACAGTTAATGTGGAATTAGTTTACGGTGAACCTTACAGTGTAAAAAAAAGCCTATGTGTAATATGGTCATATTTTCTAGAAATATATTTTAAGGAGATGCACGTTTACTGATAGGGAAGTTTGGTGTGGAAATTAGACCAATGGGTGTTCTGTAGATATACCTTTCCTGTAAACATGCAAAACTACTAAACTACATTAGACAGAGATATATATCTTTCCTGTTAACCTACAAAAATACTAAGCTAGATTGGACATAGATAGATAGATAGATAGATAGATAGATAGATAGATAGATAGATAGATAGATAGATAGATAGATAGATAGATAGATTGATTGATTGATTGATTGATTAGATATAGGTTTCCACAACATCTGAAGCTTTATAGGTTAAAGTCAGGGTCAAAATGAACAATTGAATGACAAATAATTTAATCTTTAAATCAATGTTCTGAGATCCCATTTTATCTGTACTGAAGTTGCTAGGAATATGATAATTTGTTAGAATCTGAGCACTCAGGAACTGGCACCTTGTGGTCTTCTCAGGATTACTGGCAAACCTGCATATAGACATTTTAATATTTCAAAATGATATATTACCCTAGGACTGTAACTGTATAGGAATGTTTATGTTATTCATTCATTACATTTCTGTACCAGTATTCTTACTAAACCAACATATACTGTATATCCATATAGTGTTTTATAAAATGATTCACTTACTGTTAAAGTTGACCTTTCAAACTGGAACCACACTCTTTTCAGCCTCTTATTTGTGTTCTTGCCTCGCTGCTTATTTAGTTCTCTTCATATCTCATCATCTTGCTTTTCACCAATAAATCAATGTGTTTGAATTTCAGCCACTCAGGACTTTTGTTATCGCGATCTCAGACTGCCCCAGCCTCCGTGTGCAGGTGCAGGACTAAATAACCCCCCTTGAAAGTCCTCTCTCTTCCTGTTCTGGATACGTTAATACTCTCTGCTGCCGGGGGGCGGGGGTGGGGGGGGGGGGGGGGGGGGGGGGGGGGGGGGGGGGGGGGGGGGGGGGG
>JAODJX010000136.1:2351110-2363059 GCA_026776945.1 Isichthys henryi | reverse complement strand
CCCCCGCCGCCAATTCCCCCTGCGCCCTCTCCTCACACAGTACTTTATGTCCAAGTGACAAAACTAACAGCTGAAATGTTGCCTCACAAAACAGCTTATTACTGCAGTCCTCTTGCTCTCTGTGTTTCTGCCAACTATCTATCCCCATCCAGCTTTGCTCCATTCCATCGCCCCACACCCCCCACCCTAACCCCCACACTCTCCCTACAGATTGATTTCCACGTTACTATTGCTATGTATTTAGCTACCGTTGCTTATGTAACAAACCTTGCTGTTATCACCACCACAGGGGATCGGGTTACCACAGCTGCTCTACAGGGGTGTTTGTATCCGTGTTATTTGTGTTGTGACAACTGGTACCACTGAATGGACTCCCAGAACAGGAAACTTAGACAAGTTGCTACTTTTGTTTTTCTGATGCTCCCGTCCAACACACCCTGCTGTGATTCAGAAGACCTGGACAGAACTTCAGTAGAACTTTTAATCGGTGTGTCACTCTGTTAGCCCGTTCTAAACAGCTCGTTCATGCATTAATATGGTTCCTTTGGACATTTGATATGGACGTCTGGTTCCAGTGGACATATGGTCGTTCCCCAGGGGACTCCTGAACTTTCTCTCAAAACTCTCTTTAGCAAAGTCATGTCTTCTGGCTAGCTCTTATGGATATCCCCCCTTAGTACTACCCTTGAAAATGGTTTGGGTCTGTTTGGTAGGTTCTCTTATTGACAGATTATTTGTGCTTGTGGTCTCTGATAGCTGTACCCATGGAGTTGGAAGTGTGGGGAAAATTACAAATGCCTTTATATTATACATTTTACATTTTCAGCCAAAATCATATAATAATTATTATTAACAGAAACGTATATGGTTAGCAGTGGTCTTCTCAAACAAGATCATATGTTTGCAATCTTTTATAATGCATCTCTCCCCAAAACAAACAGATCAATGACATAAAAAGCTATGATATGACTAATATTTAATGAAATAAGTATGGTTCACCTGTAGAACAGACCGTGCGACAAACACACAATGCTAGTACAAATGAACTGTAGATGCAGGTTGCCGCTTTGTGGAGGTTAACAGCTACTGCAGTGCATCGCACAGTGATAATGCCATTACCATATGAAGACAGAAAGGTATTTATGTAAACTATTTATATCTTGAATGTTGTAGCTGAACGCCATTTCATGCATGCTTCTGAAGCCCTCTTTACTTTTAATGAGGTAGATGAAAACAAACCGCTCAAATTATCAAAGGGAAATTTATTACCATTTGATGCTCAGCTTATATGCAAGAACTACTTAGGAAGCAATGTATTTTAAATTGATCTATAAATTGATATATAGTTACCTAAGGGGAGGGCAAAACCTCAGAAGCACATAACACCTCATCAATGACATTTGATGACATAAGACGCATTTCACTTCAGAATTCACACTGTATCACTCAGATCTTCTTGTAATGCTGTCTTGCAATTCCTGAACTGTATAGTGGACCATTCTTCAAGAAAATTAAAGGCCAACAGTTCTTCAATTGAGGAAGGCAGTGGGAATGTACTTGACACTCTGCACTCCTGAACATCCCGTCAAGGTTGTATTACGTTTAGATATAGTGTGTCCCGAGGCCAGGAAGGAGTTTCACTTCATCCTAGTGTTCATAAACCACTCTGGAATGGTTTAGCTTTTTCTGAGGACATTATCATCTTGGGAATATGAAAAAATCATGAGGGAACATTGTGTGCACAATAGGGTGTACCCGGTGGCATAAAATGGCCTGATATTCCTTGGCAGGTAAAACGACCACGCTGAGCAATCATGGGACTTAATGACTCCCCTGAGATAGCTACCCAAACCAGCAGACATTGTGGGTCAGAGGAATCATCTGGCGTTCTCCTAATTAAAACTTCTTCAGCTGTAGGAAAAATTTTCAAAGACAACTCATCAAACCGTATTTCTCCAGAGACTACAGTTTGTGGTCCTTACAACATCACATAAAGCCGTAAATATCAGCTTTATGGTGTAATTCTATTTGAGATGATGAACCAGCACTCCAGACACCGATTACTTGGCCTCAGAATTGGATTAGTAGCCAAAAGTCTCTATTGGAAATTCACACAGCACAATGATAGCAGTCAAACTTATTTTGTATATCACACATACTGTTAACAGACATTCGATCTAATATAGGTGCGCTGTAGATGCATTTGAAATTGTAATTTAGTTACTTAGAAAGGCCTTTACTTCCATGATTTTGTCCAGCCTCTATTCTCAGTTGCTTTGCACAGTTAGTAATATCCTTATAATTGTACTGTGAAACATGAAATACAGTAAAAATCGGAAGTATAATAAAATAATTAAACGTAATACTGTTACTGATGGAGGACTTTAATATATAACCGTGCCGTACATTGTGATTGGACGAAAGCCGCGCCCGCCTTATAAATATTCACCAAGTGGTCTTGTGCCTGGGGGCGCGGTCTCCCCGCCGTCGTGAGCGGAAGCGGAATCGCCGCCATTTTCTCGTAGCCATTTGAGCCACTAAGGGGTCAGTATAGATTTCATAAAGATAATAACGACAGTAATAAGGGCCGCAGCGCTTGCCGATACGGGCGCCGTTAAGATATCCAGCGTTTGCGGAGTTTTGCTGAGAGGGGCACCTTGTCGTGTATTCCGCTTTACAGCGCGGGCTTGCTCCTGTCGCTAGGCTAGCTAGCTTAGCTAGTGTAACGTTTTCGTCTGCAGACATGGTTGACTTTAAATGACCGGCTCTGATTCACCATCTCCACAGGGATATCGGGCCATCGGCCGGCACTCACTCCCACATTCTTCCCCTCAAACTCCTCGCCCAGCTGTCTCAAACTCTCGGCGTCACCGTCACCGAGAGGGACAGCGGGACTGTTGAACGGTGAGTGTCCGCCTCACTTCCAGGAGTTCTTACGCCCGTTTGCCTGCCTAGCGAAACGCTGTATCCTAAAATCGCACTAACTACGAATTGGTACTGACTAGGCAGCCCACCCGCTTGTTACTTGGGGTGGTGTCGGATGTATTGTGGTGTGTGGGCTGTGTCTCGTGTTTTGTTGGGCGGGGGTCCGTCCCGTCGTGATGACTGAGTAGCCAGCGTTGTGGGGTGTCCAGGTTTAACCCGGCGGCGGCCTGTCTGGCTGATCGCCCCTTAATGTTGTCTATGTCAGTGTGACTGAGAGTGAAGTCCAAACGGCACGGTGGTGTAGCTGTAGCTGGACACACTGTCGCGTTATTGAAGGTGATGTGTGCTCGTATTTACCTCTGTTCTTCGACTTTTTCAGGACATAAACTTCTTCCGCCTGTATGCGGGCGTTTTGATCGATCAGAAGTCAGAGCTCTGTAGACGCGGCAAATTACAGCGATTACATCCAACTCGGAAATGAAACATTTTGCTATAAGCATTACTTACGGAGTTGTTTTTAATATGGCTTGATTTCGTTGTGTTCTGGCATGGTGAAGTTGTTGAACTTTTTTAACTGTAAGCAAGAGCTACTGTATTCTGTGCGTCCCCGGGTCATGATGTTAAATTTGCTTTATTGTTGGTTGATTGGCAGATAATATATTTTCTCATTTATTTTCACGCAGATCATTTTCTTAGAGTTTAAACAGAGTTTGACTTGGGGTGTCCGATCTTGGTCATCAAGGACAAGTACGTGTTCTGCTGGAATACTGAGACACTTATGCAGATGAAACAGCTTCCGTTTCCATAATTCGAATAAATACGACTCTCTCTCTCACTAAATGCCAAGCTTGTTAATTTTTCACGGATGGAAAATGGGCATACACTGTGACCTTCCAAGATGGGGACCTGCAGAGGAAGGGATGTTTATCTTTGTACTTTGGGTTAGGCTGAGATGGGTTAGGTGAAGTTGTGCTGATAGGGGTAGGGAAGGGTGTATCTAACTGTTCCTATATATAAGCAGGGCCTTGCCTATCACCACAGGAACACTCATTAGATAACATACATGAACTTTGGCCCAGACTTCTGAATTCAAGCTCACCTCACATTATGTATCTCTCTGGTGTCAGGGAGGGTAGTTTAACTCGATGTTAGTGAGCGGTTTCTTCCACAAGTTTCCACACTGTGAAATAATTTAAGTAAATTTACTCCAGCATGTTTATAAATATTCTGTACAAGATGTAACGGTAACAAGACACACATTTTTATTCTCAGCTGAATTAAATTTAAAAAAAGGAACTGAAACATACCCTGGGGTGTCTTTTCGCCTTCTAATGGCACTTGCCTCGTCGTACATAACTGAGTGTCTTCTTCCTTTCCAGTTTCACTTGCCTAAACTTTTGGTTCTGGGACCCAATGTTGCCGTGGCGTGATAAGAACAGAGTGAGACTGAGCACTCCGTAAACGAGTGGAGCCCCGGAAAAAAAACCCCAGCATCTGCAGAGATCTATTTTAACAGGTGGGGAAGGCTTCACAGCCTGGCCAGAGGGCACAGACTTCTGGCTATTTATCACTCTGCGAGGCCGCGCCCATCCTCACATTGCAAAGTCTTTCACCTTATTGTAATATTCAATCGTGGTGGCCAGTGTTTGTGGTGCGTTTATCCATTTTTGCTGTCCCCTTTGACATGTCTCGGCAGAACAAGACAGCTGGCTGACATGTCGACATCATCGTTACGACGGCAAGTGAAGAACATTGTTCACAATTACTCAGAGGCGGAGATCAAGGTGAGGCTGCTTCCTCCTCCCCCTCCAGCTAGATAGGTGGGTGGATAGATGCACTTCATTGATCCCAAGCAGGAAATTCTTACTGCAATTACACTGTAGATTTTTGCTTTTAGCCCAGTCATTCAGTTTTGTTCCGTTTCAGTGTTGCCACCCTTGTGCAGCTGAACCTCTTTTCCTTTCTGTGCCCATTGTCTCAGGTTAGGGAGGCAACATCCAATGACCCCTGGGGCCCATCCAGCTCCCTCATGTCGGAGATCGCAGACCTGACCTACAACGTGGTGGCCTTCTCGGAGATCATGAGCATGGTGTGGAAACGCCTCAATGATCACGGCAAGAACTGGAGGCACGTCTACAAGGTGTGGCGGCCATGGGGTTGGATTGCCACAGAGGCTTCTGTCCACCCCTCCTTTGATCCATCCTTGACTTTTAAGAGCTGGTGGCCGATACAGACGTCCGGCAGTTGGGTGACGTAGACTGCCTTCTGACCGTGTCGCCCCTTGTGTGTTTACTGTGCTCTCCCAGGCCATGACCCTAATGGAGTACTTGATAAAAACGGGCTCTGAGCGTGTAGCCCAGCAGTGCCGGGAAAATATCTACGCAGTCCAGACACTCAAGGACTTCCAGTATATCGACCGGGACGGCAAGGACCAGGTACTGTGGCACATGGACGTGTATCTGACGGGCTCTCGGATCTCGATCTTCTGGGGAAACATCGGGGACCACCTGTGATTCATATCATCAAGATGATGTTAAACCACCAAGCCGGCTTCTCTGGGGAAAGGGTTGCCACACTGTGATGAGCGTGGTGTGTGCGTCGTTCCTGTCAGGGGGTGAACGTGAGGGAGAAGGCCAAGCAGCTGGTGACCCTTCTGAAGGATGAGGAGAGGCTACGGGAGGAGAGGATTCATGCACTCAAGACCAAAGAGAAGATGGCACAGACCACTAGTGGTAGGAACTCAATTTGCTTTCCTTCGTGCTCTTGGCTAGGGAAGGTGACAGCCGGCATACTGGCAAAGGAAATACTATGATGAGGTACTGAAGCTTACAGGGGCAGTTCACCCCAAAATAACAAAATAGTACTACAGTATGCTGAATTTTTATTTATCCATCTAGATTGTTTTGGTGAGTTGTCTAGTTTTGGAGATATCAGCTTTAGAAATGCCAGTCTTCTGTCAAATATTATGGCACTTGATGGTGATTAAAGGGCCAAAACATACATTTGAAAAATCCAACAGCAATATCTCTTACCTGAAATCATGAGCTGGTTACTCAAGATAATCCCCAGACTTTGTAGTGAGCAGTTTAATGCAGTATTATTTTCTGTCTACTGAACGCCACACACATACTGTATCACTATGCGGAAGTTAGCACTGGGGTGTTTGTGCTCCTGACAAGGTGACTAGATGTAACAATGGTGCTAGGTGAGCTAGTAGTGTCAGTTGGCATCAGCTACCAACACTAACAAATAGCAACAGTATAGTTAATATTAATAATAGCTCGATACTGTTAACTCGCGTAGTGCCACTGAGCTAGGTAACATTAGAGCTCAGCCAAGGAGGATGCCATTAATGTTTACATCTAGTCACGGAAACTAAAATTAAATGTAAGATGTCTTTAGAAATGATCAGTGAACACCTTGCGTATCATTATTGCTGATTAGGTATCACCTAGTTAGATGGCCACAGTCACTTTTAAAAATGAGTCTTGGCACAGTTACGGCTGTTTTGAGAGAGCAGCTGGACTCTGACTCGATAGGTGCGGATTCCGAGGGTGTTCTGCTGTTGAATCACGGCTGCTCACTGCTTGTGTGGAGGCGGCATATTTCACAGGTGGTTTAGCTGAAGGGAAAGAGCACCTGCAAGCACAGGTATGTTCAGGAAGCATGAAGTGAATTAGTGTTTAGGAACTGTGCGCTGTAGCAGTGTCGCCATTCTGTGAGGGGAAAGCACTTTTAAAAAATGCTTTGCTCATCGTAGCACTTAAGTAGCCAGTTATGAATTATGTAATCGATTTAAAATTATGCAGTTACACAGACAAATATCACAGTGTATGATACACAAGTGAAGCAAAGGCGGCACGGGGGGTGGCAGTGTGGTGTTCAGGTACTTATTTTGCCCAAAAGTGTTTGTCCAAGCAACAGTCAGTGGTGGGCAGCAGGGTAAGCCAACACAGAGTGCCTTTCAGGCGCACTTAAGGTTTAGGGTAGAACAGTGATTTGGTTACTGTGCCAGATGTGGGATTTGAGCCCACAACCTTCGGTCGTAGGTTCAGACTCCTAATCCATTGTATGATGCACCCTCCCAATATTTATTAATCATGCATAATAAAAGCCAGAAGGCAGAAGAGGAGAGAGAAACAAAAGATCCATAACTGGGATCCAAGGTCAGTGGGCTGCTGGCCTCCCTAGGAATGCTATCACCAAACAAGCCGGCCTGTTTGAACCATACTGTTTGTTTTACACATTTGCACAGTGTAACACTTACACAGGTGTTTGTATTCTCTTCATTTAGCCTCGGCTCCCTCTGCTCCAGGTCTGGGCGGCGGAGGGGGAGGTGGCGGGCTCTCCTCTCTGGGCTCTCACACCCAGGGCTCGGGGGGCGGAGCTGACCCCGAGCAGGCTTGGCCACAGAGCTCCGGGGAGGAGGACCTGCAACTGCAGTTGGCTCTCGCCATGAGCAAAGAGGAGGCTGAACAGGTAAAGCGGTGCACCCGGCCTCCAGTAGGGGGCGGCAGAACTCTGGACTGATGACCCAGGGTTTAGCTTTGTGGGGGTTGGACGGGGCTGGGCTTCAGCACTGAACCTTTCAGGGCATAGGTAATAGGACCCCCCCCAGGCTTCACGGTCATGCCCTGAACCGTAGAGCTGGCACATTAGACGGGATAAGAGCTTAACCGTGGCTCTCTCGTAGACAGACATGGCAGTTGTGTCACTGGGAAGGCAGTTTGCTTAAAGGCCCCCGTCGGCCGAGACCCTGGCCAGGCTGAAGAGGCACTCGTCTGAAGTGTCGCTCTCCTCTCACGCCTGTCAATCCCGACCCCAGTGTAGCCTCGCCCCGCTGGAGGATGCCGAGCTCCGGTGGGCGCTCTCGCTCAGCAAGGAGATGCACGAAAAGGTCAGGGGTCAGGGGTTAGAGAGACTGCCATGATTGTGTTTGCTCCAACCTGAAGACTGAATCACAATCAAGAAGAATTCACCCAGATTTTACTCTGGTGTGTCTGTGTATGTATGTGTGTGTACCTGTCACATACAATCAGGTTTGGACAGCTGTAAATTACAGAAATTGCACATTTTTAAAAAAAATTTACATAAATCCGTGATCATATTTTGTAAATCTCTCAAAATACTAATTGTCTGGGAATGTGTGAACCAGATTTAGTACAAACCAAGAGAGCATGTTAATGTAATTGAGGGGAAATTTGACACCAGTGCCTGTGTTTTACCTTGAAGTTGGCAATCAGCTGTGGTTTGCTGCAGGTGTGGCTTGCCTTTCATGCCGCAGGTAGGAGACGTGTAGGCCAACGGCCCGACCCGCCTTCTTGGATGATGCCGTAAGGCGGTGGGTTGGTTAACGGTACCGTCGTGCCTGGAGCTCTGATGTCATAGTCCTGTGTGCTGCGTGCTTGACAGGAAGAGCGTCTACGCCGGGGAGACGACCTCAGACTCCAGATGGCCATTGAGGAGAGCAAGAGGGAGAAGCCTAAGGCAGAGGAGGTGAGTCGTGTTCCGTCTCCTTGGTGCATGTTTGCTGTGTGTCACAGCCAAGCTTTCCATTTTTCTCCCTAGAGGTTTTTCTCTTAAGCTCTGTCTGCGTGTAGGCTAGTTCATACTTTTCAGCCTGTGCTTTTGGGCTGTGGATGGTCGTATGTGGGGCGGCTTGTGTTGCAGTTGTGGATGGTTGCTGTCGGTGTATATGAACTTAATATTTCACCTGACCAGCAGAGGGCAGATGTCTAGCAACAACCAAGCAGTGTAGTGAAATGGGTAAACTGTTATCAACAGTTTTAAATGCATTAGTCAAGGCTTGGGCTGTACTACAATAAAGACATACTGCTGTATTTTGAAATCCTTATGACAAAATTAGTCAGGACCCACCCCGTTGGGAGAATTTTCAAAATGCTGGAATAGTGTTGCTTTTTAAAATACCTTATACTTCGATATAATGTGTGGGCAGTATGAACCTAGATATGTAGGTACCTCTGACCTTCCTCATACAGATGCTCAGCAGAATAACTACAACACCACCACACAACACAACTTTTGTTCCTCTGCGCTCTCGTTGTTAAGTGCTGATCTGTGAAGGTCTACGCTGCCACCTACTGGAAATACCTAATCAATCATTTTGCAGATGCATGGTCGATGTGCACAGTTTCCACTAGAAACAAAAATCTGGGCGACACATGCACTGACCACAGCTGTCTGCAGCTAAGCCCAAAATTTACGTCACTCACCCTTGTCTGTAACGAAAGCTGAAAAGTATGAATTGGCCTTGCCTGTCTCTGTCTGCCTGCCCGTTTGTCTGTCTTACTCTCCCCCCTCTCCCAGGGCTCTCTCATGGAGCTGAGCGCTGTTGACCCCTGGGGGGCCCCAGCTGCTCCCCCCACAACAGCCTCCACCGGTCCGTCTCCCCCACCCACGACTCAGACTGCCCCTGGCCCTTGGGGGCCCTCAGATCCATGGGTTGGGTCCTCGCCAGCTTCTCCACCCAGCGCTGACCCCTGGGGCGGGAGCGGGACCACAATAGCCCCCGCGCCGGACCCATGGGGAGATTCCTCCAGGGTGAACACAGATCCCTGGGGTTCCACAGGTAGAGGATGGTGCTGTGTGTCATGTGCCCCGAGCCCTGATTGGCTGGTTTGTTGTGACATTTACCACTTCCTTTTATGGTTCTCTCAGCTGTGACTCAGGCCAGCTCTGACCCGTGGGGGAGCAGTGTGGCTCCAGTCACCACCTCCGCACCCAGTGACCCATGGGCTGCAGACGTAAGTGCCGTAGCTGATGACTCTTTGTCCTCTGACCCCTGGGGAGGTTCAGCCAAACACACCACGAATGGCACAGGTAAGTGTGGGCTCCTTTCTGTCTTGGAAGATGTAGCCAGCATCCTGGTGTCAGTCAGAGTGAAGCCAGTTGAACGGTACTCTCTGTATCTTTACGGTGTTCATCGCAGTCAGTACATATGAATCGCATGCATATGTTCGGTTAATTCTGTCATCGCTATTTCCAGGTGATTTGGAGCTGAAAGGGTCCACGGGAGTGGGCGGGGAAGGTGGGGGGAGTACTGGCTCACCTGTGCCCTTTGACCTTACATCCCTGAGCTCCTCACTCCCAGTGAGAAAAACTCCCGAATCATTTCTTGGTCCAAACGCGGCTCTGGTGGACCTGGACTCTCTGGTGTCATCCAAGCCCAAACCCAAACAGGGACCCCCCCCATCCATCTCCACCCAGTCCACCCACAACCCCTTTCTGCAGACACAGGGTAAGGATACACAAAACACCAGGTGTGCTTGTCTGAACATCTGTGCTCTTTCACATTGAAATCTCCTGTATTCAGTGTCAGTATTCATACATATGCCTGTGTGTATAAAAATGCATTTTCTTATTATGGGCAGTATGGCTTATGAGATCAGCACTAGCTTTTATTCAGTAGTCAAACCACTGCTGTGAATAGCACTGATCAGAATTAGGATGGACCTCACACTGTCAAATGCAACTTGTTAGTTCTACAGCTACTATGAAAAGTGACACAGATTTAACTTATCAATAACACTAAGTGTTGCTAGTTAAAATGCCTTTTGATTAGAATGTTAGGTGATATTTCAGTGATTGGTAAGTGTTATTTCAGTGGTTGAACTTAAGGTAACACCAAAGTGTCTAGTACCTGGGAAGGGGGGGCCTCGCTTAGTAGATTTTGATACATACACTATAAGGACAGAAGTATTGGGATGCACTTCTTAGTCATAGAATTCAGGTGTTTCATTCAGACCTATTTCCATAGGTGTATAAAATCAAGCACCGGGCCCTGCAGTCAGGTTTACAAACATTTTGTGAAAGAGTGTAATTCTAAAGAGCTCAGTGAATTCTAACGTGGTACTGTCTTAGGATGACACCTTAGCAATAAGTTAGTTAAGTTAGTGAAATTTCTTCCCTGCTAGATATTCCACGGCCAACTGTAAATGTATTATTGCAAAATGGAAGCATTGATGAACAACAGAAACTCAGCCAAGAAGTGGCAGACCACATAAAATAGCAGGGCATAGGTATCTGAGGCGCGTAGTGCGTAGAAGTCGCCAATGCTCTGTTGATTCAGTAACTGCACAGTTTCAAACTTCCTCTTGCATTAACCCCAGCACAAAAACTGTGCACCGGGAACTTCATGGAATGGGCTTCCATTTCCGAACTGCAGGCAAGGCTCACATCACCGAGCACAATGCCAAGCGTCAGATGGAGAGGTGTAAAGCATGCCACCACTGGGCTCTGGAGCAGTGGAAACGTGTGTTGTGGAGTGATGAATCACAGTTCTCTGTCTGGCAGTCTGATGGACGAGTGCAAAAAAAAAAAACTCTGTTGGCCAACGTAGCTAAGAGAGTCAATTTTTGTTTGTTAAAGTGAGTCTTGGCGTTTAGATGTGAGCATCAGATCCCTTGTAGCAGCAGCCGAACACCAGATGTTTGTCACGTTCAAATTCACAGCTGGCTTGGATGCTAAGCTATACTGACCAACCAATCTGAGATTATTGATTTCACAAGCAAGCCCTCGCTACCAGGGTTAACTGGTGAGATCTGCTGGGTACATTCAAAAATGTTTAATGTGGATAGAAAAAATCTGAAGGTTCCCCAACACAGCTATTTCAAAATAGTGGCAGAGCATAATGTTCTATAGATCCCAATTTTTTGTCTTCCTTCCGTCTGTCATCCTGAATGACTCTGTGTGATATTTTTTGCCAGATCAATATAGATACAGAAGCCGGAGTGAGAGTCCAGGCAGATAGAACAATTATCAGTTTGATGTCAGAACTTGCTGGTGTCAGTGAGAAGGCTCTTCATTCTCACGGTTGAAGGTGTTCTGTAAGATGGTTTTGCCTCAATGTTTTTTGTCTTTTCTTTCTGCTGTCTAGTCACTTTTCTCTCTCTCTCTCTCTCTCTCTCTCTCTCTCTCTCTCTCTCTCTCTCTCTCTCACTCTAACACTCTCTATGAGAGTGTTGTGTATAGCGAGGGATAGAAAGAGATTTATCGGAGGGTAGA
>JAODJX010000136.1:2339414-2351010 GCA_026776945.1 Isichthys henryi | reverse complement strand
TCTCTCTCTCTCTCTCTCTCTCTCTCTCTCTCTCTCTCTCTCTCTCTCTCTCTCTCTCTCTCTCTCTCTCTCTCCTGCCCTCTCTTCCCCTCTTTGTTATTTAGGTGCCTCTCCCGTCCCGGGTATGGCTTTGACTCCGGGCAGTTCCATCTCCAGCCGAGGGGTTTCTCCTACTCCTCCCCCATCCTCCAACCCCTTTGGTGCAGCCCCAATGGCATCCATCTCTCCCCAGACCTCCTCACTAGGCCTTAGCCAGCTCCGCACCAGCCCTGTACCGCCCAACCCCATGTTGGGGACCCCTCCGACTCTGGGAATGGTCCAGCCCGGGATGGCAATGCCTGCAATGGGAGTTCAGATGACACCCCCACAGATGGGTCTGGGGGTAGTACAATCCAGCCCTATGGGCATTCCCTATGGAGGAATCTCTCCCATGGCCCCACCGGGAGCTACCATTCTCATGGGTGCAGGAGTACCAGGGCAGCCACAATTGATTTTGGGTGGGGGCACAGGGGGCGGTGGAGTAATGGGAGCCAGTGGAGCCGTGGGTGGGGGGGCAGCCACAGGAGGAAGCACTAATCCTTTTCTTCTCTAAGAAAATTCACCACTTTCCTGATTAACACAATTTATGTGTCGGAATAAAATGTGTGTACAACTCTATATTTAAAACAAGAAAACAAAATTGGTTTGATTTCTCGTATTTCCAGAGAGCATTTCAATTTCTTTATTTTCAGAATGGAGGGGAGGGGCAGAGAAATTTATTTATTTGTTTTTTTTCTTCATTTAAATGTTTTTCCCTAGTTCTTTTTTAAATAAATACAGAAGGATATGGGAGGGGAAATTAATCAAGTGAAATCAGTATATACTAGTATTGCTGCACTGGACAGAGGGAGGGTTTGGGGGATGGGTTAGCTTGGCTAGTAGCAAGCCGATTTCACTGGAACTCGGAGTTCCCCTTGCTCACATTTAGCCATAACGGAAAAGAAATCATAAACCAGTCAAACTGAAAGGCCATGTTAACATTTCTAACAAACCTGGTCGAATCACAGAGTAGATGTTCTCTTTTTAATTTAATTTAATGTAATTTATTTTTTATCATAAATTTCCATTCTGGGAACAAGGAGAAAAAAAATCAGATTTATAAATGTAATTCGATGAAATGCTGAACTTTTTTGAGAATTGACAGTAATTCAGATATTCACTGAACTGGTGAGGGGGAAAGTGGACATTTGTGTGTGTGGGTGGGTGAGAGCGTGTGTGTGTGTGCATGTGCGTTCGCGCGTGTGCCTGCCTGTCAGCCTGTTTGAGCTGTATCTGTCCTCAGATCGTTTCCATTTCCTTTGTCTTATTGTCACAGTTGAGGGTTGCAGTTGGAAGACACATGTAATGTACATTTTTCTGGGTTTTTTTGGTCACTTTTTTTCCAGTGCTTGTTAATGCTGGGATTAAAATGAGATATTAAGAGTCTTTGTTTCAACGGACTTTTTTATTTTTTGAATCAAAGCATTAGCTTCTTGTTCTGTGGTTTTCCTACCTTCCCTCTTTTATCATCTCATATGCGTTTCCAGTGATTGCTGTAATACACAGGTCAGAAAACTAAAGATATAGAAACTGATGCTTTGATTTAATATTATCTCAATGAATAAAATATTATTTGGAGACCGAGATGATCCACACAGTTATTTTTAATTATATGTTTGATGATTGTTATTTTATATTAAGGTATATTTCTTGGGTCAAATTTGTGTGGCATCAACTGTGAACATGCATATTTGAAAAGCAGAATGGGGAGAAAAGAATCAAAAATAAAAACATAGCAATTTAAATATTTTCTTTAATATTGTCAGAACTGAATTCTTGTGCATGACCATTCATTCAATTATACTGCTAATATGAGTCCCTGGGGACTGGGCTGAGAAACACGACAGTACACAATGCAGAACAATGATATTAGAGCAGTATCACTTACAGAATTATCGTCATTAAATTCATATATATTTTTAAAGTAATTACATAGTTATATAGAAAAAAAACATCCCCTATTTTGCAGAGAATCAAATGTCAAATATTGATTTTATATTTAATCAGAATCATTTTCACGGTTAAATTTAATCATTGAACCAAACACAAGACATTTATGTTAATGAAACAATCAGTATACGCAGTATGAAAACCTCCAAATCGGACCTTATTGAATTTCAATCATTAGTGTGTTTTTGAAGCTTCCACAGGGGGACATTAACTCATATTTACATGTACCCAGACTCTCATGCCTCCATTTGTGATGTTACCCTCTCCACTCACATAAAAACACTCTAAATTCTTCCCATTTGTGAAGTGTTCCACTCTTCTATGAAAATCTTAAGTGTAATTAATAAAAGAGCATAAAGACATTAGGTACCTGACATGCTGCTAAGTTTTATTGGAATAAAGTAATTAACAAAAATGTACTGAATAGATAAAACATCCTGTAAGTTAAGGTTAAAACCAAGTACTGCAAAGTTAATACAATATAATGCGTTAAAGTAATGTATACGAGAAACCCCTCTGCCCCTACGGACCTAAATAATATTTGTGGTAGTGACAGTTGGTCTCATATTTTTCTTTTCTTCCCGGTTTTGTGTTTTGACACTGGTGAACCTGCTGGCAGTTTGCGGTATCTATTAATGTTCAAAACCTGTTTTCCTCAAACGATGAGCGAATCCCAGTCAAAGTCATCCTGGATCTCTTCACTATTGCTATGGAGATTCCTTAACGGAGGTCGGCTTCTGGGGGTCAAAGGCTGAGGCTGGACAGGCACTGGGAGGGGAGGCAAGAGGGCCAGATAAAAAATCCCTACGACACCCCAACACCACACCCCTTTATGAGCTTTGAAGTATCTGATTGTATAGTATGATTTTAAAATGGACTATTCAATAACCTGGGGCTTACAGAACCCATTAACTTGGATTGTGCTAAGATCACATACAACAGCTATGCTAACATCCAATGAAATACTCACTGTTGGATGCAAGAGGTGTGTTATCGCTGAACTGGGTCATGGGCATCCTCTGTGGGACATGGTGTGAGGAAATGGCCCTCTTGGGAGGCAGTGGATGGAAGTTATTGGTGGGAGCAGACAGTAACGGAGAAGCAGCAAGAGGGGAAGGGTGGCTGAAGATGGGGTGGACCGCAGAGGGCACTGGGTTTGGGCTGGAAGCTGAGCCAATCAGGCCTTTCTGGGTGAAAAAGCGGTTCAGCGAATCACAGAGGGATGTGAAGAGGGCTGGGTCCAGCGCCCAATCACAGACCTCTGCCTGACGCATGCTTTCCACCAGGTCTGAAATGAAATGACCATCACTACAACAGCTACCTTTAGTCCTACGTAAGTTCATAACTTGTCTTTTTTCATCCATGTTCAAAAGCATGTCCCTGACAAGTAAATGATATTTATGAGAATTTAATAAGTACTATTACCATCATAATACCAAAGCACACAATTACTAACTGGGGTAATACAGAAGTCAGTGTTACTAATGGGGGGATAATAAAAAGGTAATTTTTTCTAACTGGGGTAACATGAAAGGTCAATGTTACTAACCAGGGTAATATGAAAGGTCAATATTAGACCAGTCCAGACTGCTGGCAATTCGGAAGCTCTCCTTTAAGGAATCTGTAGTGCTAAACCAGTCAGTTGGTAATACTGAAAGACAAAAAGAGTTTGTGAGAACACAGCTCGTTAACACCAGAAGCACTGCGGGAAACACTGACGTAGTTACCATGTCCGGTTTCGGGTGGGCACTGGCGTGGTGTCAGTGGCTGCAGGGTCGGAGTATGCAGGGGGGCGTGGTCACTGGATGCCCCAATGAAAAGACCAGTGTCCGCTAATAGGGGTCAAGGTTGGACGAAAGAGGTTATGAAACCAGCACACACGGACCTTCATGAAAGAGAAGTCAGCGGCAGCACTAGCGAGCGGTGGCTTACGTTGGGAACCGGTTCTCTCTCTCACTGTTCTGCAGAGGGACTGGAATGAACTGTAAAGGTCTTCAAAGTCGAGGTTGGCAAAGGGGACTCGACGAGAGGCATCGGTGGGGGGGTGTGGCAGGACAGAAGCAGCCAGTACAGGGGGTGACAGAGGGGGGGGGCGTTTCTGCATCAACATTAATTAGAATTGCTTCAAGTCAGTCATGAATTATAACAACACCCCCACCCCCAGTGCCCTCCCTGCCATCCCTTTAACTTAGCCTATAAGTCTGGTAGACGTCATTATACTATACCTTACACGCAGGGGGGCGGGACGATTCAGCTGCGGGGGCAGGTGCAGTAATTCCTGTCTGTTTCACTTTCCCTTCCTCTTGCACAGCACTGTGGGAAGACTGAGAGCGCAGAGGGGGCGCTTTAATATCCAACGAAAGCAGTTCTATATGTACAGTTCTGGAAAAAATTAAGAAACCACTCTATATTTTTTATGAATTTGCATTGTTAAATCCTGGCTTAATCCAGGGTCTGCTGGAAGAAGCAGCAGGCTGCCACCAGGCTCAAAGTTTATAAGACCACAGTACATAAGAACAATGTGAAGAAGGAGACATTGAGAATGACCAAAAACTAGCCAGGTAGAGGGCAGAAGCGACTTTCTAATGACTGAGATGACTGTCAAATTATTCAACAGTTTCTCAAGAACTGGAGAATAACATCAAATGACCTTCAAAAGGAATGGGAAATGTTAAGTGCGTATGTGAAGTGCACTGCTAGGGCAGTTTGTATCAGGTTCCTAGAAGCAGAGCTGAAGAGCCATAAAGCAAGGAAGAAGCCCTTCATCAGTGAGAAACGGAAGAACCAAGCTACAGTTTGCAAAAAAAAATGCTAATTTCACACAGACAAACACCCATAAATTGAGATATGAGTGAAACTAAAACGTGTGCTGTGGACTCTTAAGTTGTATGTGCATTTCCTCGGGACAAGACCGTACACTTTACAATGACTCAAAATAAATAACCAGAAGTTAATGACTCTTGGAGCCTGATTCATGGCTTAATGGAATCTACAATTTTTTTTACTAACCTTCTTTCAATGTCGCCTTTAAAAACAATCAGTGTAGGGCTTAGGTAAAATAATGTATAGCTGGCAGTCTTCGTGTCTGCTGAGACTTGCCTGCCTGCCTGCCAGACTGCCTGCGAACTAAGACTTCCTTCAAAAGTGGACGCTGACACCCTCGGCTCAGATATAATGACTGGGAAAAATGAATCACCGTTTTTTCATCTGCAGGATACGGGCGCTTGTTTCCACTGCAGGGAGAGTATGTTATTTGTTCTGGGGGTCCATCCATTGTCCAATACGACCCCTGGAAGAGCAGAAAAAAAAACTATTTAAGTAGGAAGTACCACTTTTTCCACACAGGAACATACATATACATACATACTACACATATACACATGATACATTCTAATAATATAGTTAAACAGCCTAAGTAAAATCTAAGCACAGACAGATTGCCTTTATTGATACTAAGTGGGAAATTCTGATGATGTCACCTTTCCAGGGTCTCCAGGGGGCCGTGGAACTTTCCGGAAGCATTTATTAAGTGACAGATTGTGACGAATAGAGTTCTGCATGAATGAAACAAGTTTATTTTTTAATGCACAGCTCATGACAATAACATTGTAACAGATAAATACAGAAAAACTTAGTCAAAAGTTATCCTTGTGAAAAGTGTATCCTTAATTGCCACCATAATGATATAAGCTTACCTTCCAGCCCCGTCCAGCCCTACTGTAGTAGGGGAACTGCTCACTGATCCAGGTGTATATGTCATTCAGGCTGAGCTTCCTATCCGGAGCTGCTCCGATAGCCATAGAAATGAGGGTGGCATAGCTGTGAGGGGGTTTTCCTTTCGCACCCGGTGGAGAAGACAACGCCACCTGTGCAGGAAGTTCAGACTCTCTCCCTCGTTCCCTCTTTCCTCCCCGGTCTCCGCGCTCTTTGCCGGAGCGCAGACTGCTCATACCCAGTGTAGGCAGCCAGTCAATGCTGGTCAGACTGGAGTCCAACTCTGAAGTCATGGTCTGCAGATGAAAAGGCACTGATAGCAGTCTGGGGAAACACATATATGCTATAAACACACAAGGGTACATCATTATTTCTTTAAATGTAAACATGAATTTGTGACTCACCTTTCCTACTTGTCAACAGGCTGCAGGCCTATAGCAGTATAAAGTTTTTACTGCACTTATCAGCTGTCATGTGGAGATTCTGAGCGTTGCCGTGGTCTCCCCCCTCCCTCATCTCTTTCCCCTCCACAGCCCCAGGATCTTCCGTGAGCCCCCCCACTCGTTTTCGGCTATCTACAACTTTAGTTCAGAGAAGAAAAAAAACAGCACAGAAACTTGCTTCCTCTTCTCTCCCTTTTCCCCGCCCTCTTCTCCTGCATCTGACATCATTCACCGCTCCTCCCTCATGACATCACATCCACCCATCCCTCAGTGACACGCCTCCTATTTCTTCACCCCTCTGCTCGCCTAATGCATCTTAAAGGTACAGCATTACAGACGTGCTGAGAGAGTTAATAACTGTTTCTCCCAGCATTACAATTATTATTATTCTGTGCTCATATTAAAACTGGAAACCTGTGTAAAGTTTATCATGACATCAGCAGTAAAGGAAGCACTGAAGCCATAACCCAGAATTCCACGTATAACCCACTCATTAAAATGACAAAAAGACAGTTAATAAAATTTTTTTTATTCATAAAGGCTTTACAATTTTATTATAATATTGAATGGAAGTTTCCTTCATAAGCATCCCTGGGATGTGACTGTTGGGCTCCTGTATCCACGTTTGGTTTCCCTCCTCTCTATAAAGAACTGAAGAAAGCCAGGAGGCCAGTGTCGGGAGAGGGGTGTGTCAGAAGCTTCTGGATCTGAAGGAAGTGTCAAAACATTTAGAGATCAAAACAGCATGTACATTCAGTACTTGCAAGTCAGCACCCATTACTTACTATAGATGGCAAGATAGCTTATATAAAACTTTGATATCTGATACGGATACAAATCGAATGTTTTTCCCCTTCGTTATCAACTACCAAGCATTAAATAAGTAATTTCTATCAAGACATTTCGATTAACATGGCAAACTGTCCACATTTAGTGTTGCAGCAGCATCGTTTGAGAATGTTAAGAATAATATAAAATATCATAATGCTCAAACTCTCAAATTCTTACTCCCCCGCCCCTCCCCCATATCCGATCCGGCATTTTTTTGCTGGTAATAGCCCGATAACATTAGTGGGTATCGGATTGGTATCATCTCTGCTTGAAATTCATTAAGAATGGATGCCAGGGTGGAGGAGTCTGTACCTCTTTGAAATTGGGGTGTCTGGCATCCTGCACAAGCTGCAGAATGACCCCTTCAGTGGTGGTGAGGTATGCCCCACTCTGCTTCAGGCGGGACAGGGCAAACAGCCGGTCTGTCTGACTGGGATCGGCCATGAATAAATGAGTCAGAATCAGGATTCTTGGCCATGTATCCTCACATGCACGGGGAATTTATATGGGTGAAATGACATACATGCAGTAAATACATACACCGATAAGACAAAACAATCACCTCATACAGTCGGGCTGATATATACAATGTCCAAAATGTGCAAGAGTGCATGTACATGCAAGGAATGTAGGAATAAATACAATATGCGCAATACAATAAGTGGAGTGAGTTACTTACAATGATGAGGTATTGTGTGGTAATGAGGGTAATAGTACAATTGGTTGTAATAGTGCAACTGAAATGTACTGGCATTACCCAGTCTGTACTCAAAGACAGCAGCCTGGCATATTAACAAAATAAATCTGTTTATGTGGTACCTTCTAGAGGAAACAGCATCTGCCACGATGTGAACCTCCATACCTCGTTCTATCAAGTCAAAGGTTGTGCACTAACAGATGGGGGGGGGAGAGAAATCATGTGATCATTGTGCATAATTTTCATTGTAGTAATTACAGCTTATCAGTAAGGCAGAGTGACTATCAGAACGTGACAATGGTTATGTTTTTCAGTCTTACTGCAATGCAGGCCTGAGCCTCAATCCCACACAGGATGGCCTTTTTGGGAGATCCGAGGGTCTTCAGTTCCTTTATAACATCTTCGGTGATCATGGAGAATTGGGTTTTGGAATGAGCTGTCAGGTCTGCTGCCCCCAGCTCGGGCACGGTGGGTCCCAGTCCCTTGGGGTACTGCTCTGTAAGGATGCCTGGGATGCCCAGGATTTGAGATGCCTAAGAAAGAGTGAGGGCTTAAAAAGTGGTTTCTATAATCCGTGACTGTCCAACTAAACTTGTAGATGCTAGATAAAAACACTTTCTAGGTCTTATTGCTCAACAGTATCATCTTGAGGGTATAAAGTAACAGGGGAAATCACACTGTATATATGTATCACTTTTTGAATTTATTTACAGGAACATGACAGACAAGCACACGTACCTGTAAGAGCCGGGCCGCATTACTCACAATGCTGCCAAAATGCACAATGTTAGTCCTGAACTTCTCCTGCATGTCACATAGCAGCAGCACGGTGTCCCTGGTCATAAGTCTGCCGACTGCCGCCACTAAGACAAGCAGAGTATTTCATTGTCAAAGGTCCAGAAGTAGAAGAACTGAGAGGTCGACAGGTGGATCTTACTGATCAGTCGTGCCCAAATTTATTCCAAATGATAACCAAGGTGAAAAATGAACCAATGCAATTCACGTCTTTCACGGCATCAGACATATCTATGCCAGTTGGTAAAAATATCTCCCATTCACATGGAAGAGTGTAACTACTGGTGATTAAAGACAGTCAATCAAACCGCAAGGTAATTATAGAAATTAACTAGTACTAAGTATAATCCTGCTAGCTGGCTATCGATTTGGAATAATCAGAATCATCAGGACGTAGGGCAAATATTTGGTACAAAGAAAAACTGCGTCCACATTAAGCAAGGAGTGTATCACACTTCTGTATACTGAGTACACTTCAAATGGATTAATTAAACTGTCAGCAAAAAGTAACAAGACCACAGCACACTAACAGAGCATGCACCCAAATCACTTACTGCTTTCGAACTACGCAGCCAGCAAGCTAACGATTGGTCGGAGAGCAGACGTTTTACAGATCTAACCAAATAGACTGACGTGATTTCTGAGCCAATTGATGCAAGCTACCGAAAGACTGACGGTAACTTAAACCAATAAGATTTTCAGCGACTACCAACCATGAACCAATTCCGTATGAGTAAATTGCAACGCGACGTTTGATTTGCCCATCGTCTACAAAAGGCCTGTGCGGTCCCGCCTCCGCCGAATCTGCTGGCGCAGACAAATAGCAGGTTTTTACCTACGTTCTGGTAACATGTCGGAAGCTGGCGAGTCACCTACAGACAATCCCAAAGATGAGCCTTCAGCTGTGCAGTCTCTTCCCGAAGACATCGGTTCAAATGAAGAGAAGAAAAAAAGTAAAATACTAACCGAAGCACTTCATTATCAATGAATCCATTTTGTTATAGTTGCACATATGAATATTTCATATGGTATAGCTTTTAGCATTTTCTACTTCCGCGAATAATTCGGAGAAATCGACAAGAGCATGTATTAGCCAGTCAGTGATGTTGATGTACCTATTGGGATCTACCTAATGGTGTTGTACTGATGGTTGCTGGGCTAGCTTTCGGTCTGTGATTCACTTTTCAGTGGTAATGTCTTTATATCCCCAAATTACAGTAAGTGCTATAATAGCACTTAGGGCATGTTCGACTGAAATAATTGAATTTTGATCTCCATTTACACATGTCGAACGTCAGTGAAACATCGGTTGTTACCGTAAACCAGCAAAGTACCGTTTTGTGTAAACAGCTGAACAGACACCAGCACCGTAGAATGCACTTTCACGCCAAGATACGACCCACCTACTGATTCCTCTCACTTTCCCTGCTACAGCAAGACTAAGGATTTGCAGGCATGCTTCGGGTCATTAATGTGCTATTGTGTTCTCACACGACATCTACAATGCTTTCTTTATCACTTGTTCATTCACTTTGCATGCTTCATATTTACCCTAACTTCTCTGATTTTCCAGTCGATGTTCTTCTGAAGGCAGTAGGTGACACTCCTATCATGAAGACCAAGAAGTGGGCAGTAGAACGAGGGAGGACTGTGCAGTCGCTGTCCCTTTTCATCTCTCGCTTCCTCAAACTAGAACCTAGTGAGCAACTGGTAAGGCCGCCCATTATGTCAGGCACCCATCAGAGTTAATCTAGGCTGTGTACGGACATTAGACACCCCTCATATTTACCAATTTGGCCATTTGTTTTTTTTGTTTCTTCTAGTTTATTTACGTCAATCAGTCTTTCGCTCCTTCACCTGACCAGGAAGTCGGTGTCCTCTTTGAAGTAAGTGGTTTTTAAATTTGTGGATGAACAAATAAATAATTATGGATGAATTAATATATGACTGAAACATTTTCAGCAGTATTAACAAGTAATTCCACTATTATATCTGCGAAAGCATTGCTGTAGTTATAGTTATGCAAGTGTATGTTCATCTTTCAGTTGAAAGACTAATCCCCGAGTGTGTAATAGTGCATTGTCAGATGTATTATGTCATTGGGCTTTTTTTGTAATCTTCCTGGAATCTGCTTCCTCTTTCACATTGTATCAGGTCTGTTTAGATATTGGGTGTGGAAGCCACTTTGACAAGGCTCATTGTCATTAAGAAAGATTGAGAATATCTATACAGAATTTACTGGGAAATTACATAATTTCGTAGGAAGTACAGTGATTTACTAACTCTCTTTCCAGGTAACTCTCAAGCACTGTTTGTAAATTGAATGAGGTATTTCAGCTTGCAAAATGACAATTTCTCCTCTAGTAGTATTGCGCTACTAGCTGTGTATCAGAAGCAGTTTGTATAATATTCAGTCAGACAGGCTGTATTTACCAGTTACAGTCGTGTGCTCAGATTTTAATTTAGCATACTGGTATTTTTTGACTGCCGAAATATTGTTATATCAGCGGGCTGGTATTACTCTGTGTGGGTGTGTGTGTGTGTGGGGGGGGGAGGGTCTATCCATCTGCTAGTCCTGCCATTTTTGTCATTTCTGTTCATGTTTGCCACTCCCTCCCTCTGTTGCAGTGCTTTGGCAGTGATGGGAAGCTAGTTCTGCATTACTGCAAGTCTCAGGCTTGGGGATGAAGTTATACGCTTCCGATTTGGCGTTCTCTGGCCAAACATCACGCACAGCACTTCTCAGAAACACCTTTGCTCACAATTGTTGCTTTTATTGTTGATGCTGTAACATTTTTTTGTACATAACTCACTGTAAATAAATAGAATTTACTGTTTGCTTCTGTCCTCTTGGTTTTTATTATTAAAGGTGGTATTATTTTTGTAACTGCTGATATGTGACAAAGTAATTTCAGTGATTGTACAGGATGTGGTGATTAAATAATATAATAGCTTGGTTTCTTGGTCTGTCATGTCACTTTAGAGAGTGTGTGTGTTTGTGTGTGTGTGTGTGTGTACATGCACAGGACCCTAAGGGAAGCTGTTTGTTTATACAGCAGGGTGGGGGGGAGAGAAGATAAGAGAAGGC
>JAODJX010000136.1:2319027-2333577 GCA_026776945.1 Isichthys henryi | reverse complement strand
GGATGTGCAGCCGACAAATCTGCAGCAATTGCGTGATGCTATCATGTCAATATGGACCAATATCTCTGAGGAATGTTCCAGTACCTTGTTGAATCTATGCCATGAAGGATTAAGGCAATTCTGAAGGCAAAAGGGGGTCCAACCCGGTACTAGCAAGGTGTACCTAATAAAGTAGCCGGTGAGTGTACAGTGCAAAGGTGTGGTGGATATACTGTACCCCAGTGCACAAAGCAAGGTCCATAAAGACATGGTTGGGTGAGTTTGATGTGGAAGAACTTGACTGACCTGCACAGAGCCCTGACCTCAACTCCATCAAACACCTTTTGGGATGAACTAGAACAGCGAGCCAGGCCTTCACATCCAACATCACTGCCTGACCTCAGTGCACCTCTTCTGGATAAATAGGTGAACATTCCCATAGACACTCTATAAACTTGTAGAAAGTCTTCCCAGAAGAGTGGCAACTGTTATAGCTGCAAAGGGGGGACCAACTCCATATTGATGCCTATAAACTTAGAATGGGATGTCATAAATACTTTTGTCCTTATAGTGTAAGGCTGAATTAATACTATTGTATTAAGAATAATTACAAATGATTCATTCTGGAGATAATAAATAGAAAATAATTAAAAACTACTTTATTAAGTTAGTTTCACAGTTAATGTGTAGTCTTTGTTGAAAGTTCTAGTGTTTTCTGTTAACATATAAAGGTATTGCATAAATAAATGAATAATTTCTCAAGTGATGTGCAGCCATTGCCTGATGCTATTTAAAGTGCCCGTTGCCTTTGAGTTTTTCTGAACATTTATAAATACAGTAACCACTTCTAGATGTTATGATTAAAAAGTTAATGCTTTAAGTATTTAATTCTAGAAAAGCTTCACCTGTAATTTTAATTCTGTCTGCGTTTAGTCACTGGATGTTGTCAGCCGCTCAGTGTGTTTTGCATTAAACAGTTTGGTGGAGATTTGCTGTTTGTTTGTAAAATCTTTTCTCCGCTCTTCCCTTTCTCTACTCTGTTCTTCCTTTCTACACTAAATGTCCACAGCTTGACTGCAATTTAGAACATGACCATTCACATTTATTTTTTTATTTGTTTATGCAAAGAAATGATGTTGAATAAAACTAGCAAAGAAATGGAAAAACTGGACACCAAGAGATAATCCAAATTATGTACAAATTAATGATGGGTATTTAATACTTCTGCTTATAGTATGTAAAATACAAAAGTAAACAGAACATGTTTTTTGTGTGTTAAATCCAGCAAAACGGGTCTGAATGTACTGCTTAATTTCAGCTGCCACAGGATCAAAGGCAGATTAAGAAAGAGGTGGAGATTATGTGTGACCTAAACACAATTACTTATAAATTTATACGCCCTCATGAAACTATGTGCAGGTTTTTTTTTGGGAGAATATTTATTTCATATTATTTCATATACATGTTTAAAAACAAACACAAATACAAAAAAGTCAGATGCCACTAACAGATATGGCAGAAAATGCAATGATTATGTAATATCTGTCGGCTGTAAAAATCATTTGTATTTTCGTTTCAGACTACTCACTTATTGTCAGACATCAGATATTTCTACCATGCACATAACTAAATCACTCATGACATTTGCACTTTTTAGAGTTGCCAAGGACATTCGAAACCATAAAATGTGATCAGTGTTGGTCCTGGTTCCTGTGGTTCTCTAGGCAAGCATCATTACCGGTGCGGATACAGGAACAGCAGTGGCCAGGGTGGCATCTTCTTAGGAGGCACCAATACGCATCCTCCCCCCACAGTCGTTAACTGAAACTGAAACCTCCTGAGAAGTTGGCACCATTGGCGGCCGTCATCGACTGGCCCTGAAGCTGCTGTTAGATCAATGTCCTTATTAAAACTCCAGCTAAACAAATGGATTGGTTTCACTCGATAACTGGTAGCCTGGATCTGGTGTTAGTTACTAAAAAGTTAAAAAATGATGTTCAAGTTGTACCACGACTGATGTTGTTAATAGTACGATGAAACACCAGCGGTGTCATGAAACGGCTTTGCTGTTCTGTGTATGTCACGTTTTCCAATTAGCAGTCAGTATGCATGCATAATGTACAAGGTTATTCCCAGAAATGAATGAAACAGAGGGTCAGCAATGATTCTATATGTTAAGATGCTGGACTACACACTACACACTTTATGTTGAAATTTAAAATTCATAGCTTGGGGGCGGGGTTTATTTCTTTACGGGATCGTACTGAATGAGGCGGAGGGCATCCTCATTCTCCGTTACTCCTTTGATGAATTCGCCTTCCGCCAGCTTATCTGGAGGAGAAAAGAAATGTAACAGTTCCATGTTGTTCCTGGCACCCTTAGAGCAAAGGTAATGCTTTTTACATTACATATACATTGACGCAAGTTGTACTCACCATTATCGGCTTTATTGAAATAGCCCCATAACTTGTTGGCCCGCTTCTCTGGGGTATTCTCATCCTCCGGTAGCTGGGCCTGCTCCTCCTTAGGGATTAGCTTGAAAATGGCCTTGTGGATAAAAGAGAAGCGTATGTAAAACAGAGTGCAGCACTGTCACACTTCCCGGAACTTCTCTGTATTCTTTTAGGCTGTTTGCATCGTTTTGTCTTGATTCAAATGTTTAGATCACCTTGACGAGGATTGGGAAAATCACATCTGTTTATGAAACAGACTTTTTTTTACTTTTCTTTATCTGGTGGGAAAAAACGACTGTATTATGAATGTGAAGACCGTTTAAAATAATTATAAGATCCAAATTTAATATTTTAAACAACTTAGGATCTTTTTAGTTTTAATATTTTATGGAAGTACAACTCTTTCCGATACGTTTTCAAAGCAGCTATGGTGTCTTTTTAACGTTTTTGGAATTATTTGTGAAATGTATTTGATATCGTGTTTAAATATTAATATTATTAATAATCAATGATAATAATACAATGTTGATAATAATAATAATAATAATAATAATAATAATAATAAGATGAAGAACATAATACATTTCATTTGTAACGCACTTCACATTTGCAACAAAATAAAAATGTCGTAGTAAAAACAACATAAACACCTTTTTAAAATGCAAAATGTATTAAAAGCCACAAGTTTCGCTAGACAGTAATTTTAACTCCTTTTAAAAAAACTCTCAATAACCAATTAATCATATTGCTCACAATTTAAGGGCACCACCGTAAAACCGAAATGCGAAAAATTTCGGTACAGTATTATGGATATTTCTTTCGCGTTGGACAAATACGGGGCTAGTGGTATTTCGAAAAAAAAATGTAGATTATGTAATCATCATGTATATTATATAAACCACCTTACATTGCGAATTGGGTACTTTGGCTAAATATTTTAATGTGCGGGATTTAGCTCTAAGTCAAAATGTTCATGCCAGTAGATCCGTAAATGCAGTGCACGTAGTATACCACTAGATGGAAGAGAATATTCATTCTTTCTGTATGGGCTGTTAATTGATTGTGTTTAGCGTTTAATGTTTGTTATTTTAATAATCAAGTGACTTAAATTAGAAAAACAGCAGGCGCGGACTGGCCATGGGGAGTTCGGGAATTTCCCCAGCGGCTTATATTCACCCCGGTTAGGTGATGCAGATTTTGACTCGTTTCATTTTGGTGATCGGTTCCTGCATTTTTCAAAGTAATACAGTGAGACCTAATCCTCATGCTACTGTAGTGTTAATACAGTAAAATGTGATGTACAGTGATGTGGTCGTTTGCAGGTGCATCTCATTTAGATGCTACATACACCGCATTTATAGACTGGCTAAATATTAAGTAAATGACTTTGGTTTGAATTTTCTTTTTTTCACCTGCTTTTCTCCTTCCTTGTTCTTGGGGAGGATGATGGACTCTGACCGTCTGTAAATGTTCAAAATGACTCTTGGCAGGAAAGCCTTGTTGCAAGTGTAGCAGAAACATTTTACATGTCATGATAATTCCTGTTCCTTCTCTGACGCAGATAAGTGTGGGCAGACCCAGTGTCTGGTGGGCAGGAGAGTGCAGAGCCCTATAATTTTGTCCTGAGCCCAGGAATTGTGCAAGCCGGCCCTGAGCACGATAGGATTAACTTTGTGCATTATGATTGGATTAACTTTGTGTAGTATAAGACTGACACTATAGTTATCTGGATTTGTACCACCTTGATAGATATAGTACTAGATCCCTATCCAGTGTTTTAATATTTACAAAGTAACAGCTTATAGCTAAAGCAAACATTTTAACTGAATTGTGAATATAATCAAAATTAAAATCTATCCTTATATTTGAATCAAATAGATTTAGTCTTATTACAAAGTTAATTAAACTGTAATTTTCTTGGTTTTTGGTTCTGGTACTGACTTAATTCCAGCTAAAGAAGGTGTCAGATGTTTCTGGCTGCCTTGAGTCACTTTAGTAGAATCTCACTCGTTTACACCTTGCCTGGCCCACATCTCTGCTGTAATGGAAATGTAACCATGTGGAAACACATCCCTGGCCCCCTAACTCACCTGGCAGATCTCAGTCACCTCTGACTTGGTGATGTAGCCGTTCTTGTCGACATCGAAGAGTGAGAAGGCCCACTCTAATTTGAGTGCCATTTTCCCCGAGGAGGTGAGGTGCAGGGCAATGATGTACTCCTTAAAATCCAGCGTGCCGTCATCGTTGGTGTCGAAGGAACGGAAAACGTGTTTAGCGTAGGTCTTAGCATCGCTGTCCGGGAAGAAGCGCTCGTAGATCTTCTCGAACTCTTTGGGGGAGATGCGGCCTGACGGACATTGCTTTTGGAAGTTATCATACCACTGACATAACTCTGTCTCCGTGAACTTGGTGTTCAGCTTCAGGTCCTCCAGGATCTCCTTGGACATGGCACTGCTCTTAGTGTTCCCCATCTTCTTTGGTTGATAGAAAAACTACGAGCGAATTGCGTGTAGAACTTTGCCCTCTAGTTCTTGGAGTTTATTTAACACAGTGTTTTGACTTGGATTCAAAACTCAATCTTTATTTTCTTCTGCAGATTCTCTCTTCCAAAAATATGTCACAGTTCAATGGTCTCTGCAAAGCAAATTCCAATAATTAACAATGCTCACTACACACAAAAACAGAAGCGGATCGTGTCTGTGTACATCACCAGGAATCAGGAAACTGCTTGAAGCAGTAAAATAACCAAAATCCAATTACCACATACTAGCTACTGTAGAGAAGTACGAAAGAAGATGTTTTCCAAAAGATACAGCCTAAAGAAGAAAGGGGATAATCTAAAAATTCAGAGAAAGATATAATAATAAAATAGATTAATAAAGGAAGAGTGGAAAACAAAAGATTATGGCAGGAAAAATGCCTACAGGAGAGGGGAGAGAGAGAAGTCTGACACAAAATATGACAGAAGAGCTGAACTGAACCTACCAGAGTCAGGAGGTGAAACAAAAGTGAGGGTTTTGGACTGAGGATGGTGGTAGGAGAAGGGAGAATCAGGAGCCTATTTCTGATGGCTGGCTTAAGTCGGTTATCCAGGATTTGTAGTGACTGAGCCTCTTCAAGACCTCAATTAACCTCCAGTTTCTTATTTTGTCTGTGTGCTGCCATCAAAAGTGCTTTCAGTCCATTCAAAAGCTGTGTCACATAACTGGCCTTGTAATGAAAGAGCGGCTAATGTTCACACTCAGCGTGACAACAATGAGAGACGCGAGAAATGCAGGACTAATCAAAGGCACTAAATCAGTGGTAAAGGTATGAAACAGCAGCTAGGAAAATCAAGATGAACAAACATTACTATTGATCAAACGGAGTTTGCCATGCAGTATTTTGGACTCCGGTTTTTATTTATGAAAAGTACATATTTCGTTTAAAATTTTACTATAAAAATATTTAAAATAGGCAATACTGTGACTCAGTGGGTAACATTGTAACCTTCTAGGTAAAGTATTGCTGTTTCATCCTTTCACATGCCAATGATAATTAAGGGGTCACTAAAGCACTGAATGAGTAATAGTATTTCCGAGTGTCCTGTAGTGTACTGGAATTATTTCTGTATCACACCCCACCCCCAGTTACCAGTAACAGTGTCCAGACTATTTTTACATTAAATTGGTGAATTTAAGGCATTAGGAACTAGGTATAGACAATCACTAAGAATTAAAGAAATATCTAGCCTCACTGAGCATAGCTTATATAATACAGATAACAGCATGTTTGCAACATCTGCTTCATGACTTTGTACAGGAAACAGCAGCATCAACAAATAATTAACCCTGTAGAGTGGCATCTGCTTTGGTCACCATCTGCATGTTTTCCATGGAAACCTTACTTTATACGGGTCTATTCACACAAAAAGCACATTAATTGTTTACTTCTAGACCCTCTGCAGCAGGTATCAAAAATTGTTCCCACCCTCTCCCAATTCAGTGGATGCAATTATTTAAGGTTAGTAAGAATCTATTCTCTGTCTTGACTTCAGAACTTGAAATGAGCTTATCTGATTTGTCTTTAATCATAGTCCTACCATCTGCACTATCAGTCAAGTCGACAAGAATCTCTGCTTCCTTCTTGTCTGGTACCGGGTATGTTGAACTGCAGTAATAAAAATTGATAATATTTCTCTCACTTCGTCATTTTATTTAATTTGGGTTTTACAAACATATAGATGATGTACCATCATTATATTTTCATGCAATTTTTTTTTTTTTATCAAGGACGACCTGGATTAGCCACATCAACAACAGGTAGCTAATTTCCAGGATATCTATAAGCAGAACCGTTTAGCAGAAAATGATGAGCACAGTCATGCCTGAAATAGACATGTCCAGCTTTCCCGTGTTTTAATCTCTGCTCACCTCTTACATTCCTCTGCCGCTTCTTGCCATCTGTGCTGCTAAGGAAGCCCTGTAATTCATTAGCGGGATTTGGACAAGGATGAAGAACCTCTCTCAGGATCCCAATCTGTTAATCCACCTGTCGAACAGCCAATATATTTACTGTCATCCCCCAACGTCTCTGTGTTGCCGGAACTTTCCGCAGGCGCTCCTTATCTACCTCCTCCCTCAGCTCCTTTTACACAAACTCTTTCCACTCAATGCATCCATGTACCGGACCTCCTTCTTTAACTTGCACCCCCACCTGTGTGTTTTCTTTCCCTGTTCTTTCTTATTGTTTCTACAGGACAATTACTTAGTCTATAAATACACTCAGAGATTCACCCTGTATTGGATGATCTGTCCTAAACCAATGACATCACTGCTCCCACCAAAAATAAAATTAAAATTTACAGCCTCTCAATTACTCTCTGAGGGTTTCAGTCTTGGTGCCATTCACATGTAACTATATTATTAACGTGTCAGCATAATAAAATATGATATATGGTGTAATACAAGTCCTTCTAAATGTTTAAATGCCTGAAATGAACTCACATACATTTACTTACCTCCATGTGCGACAGTCAAACTGATCAGCTCTCACATTTCATAAAGCACGGCCTTCCAAGTATATTACAGGCATAACAACACCAAACGACTGGGCAAACATACCTCCAAACGTCTCACATATCTTACCTCAGCAGATTACGATGTTAAATCCTGGCCAGGCAGCCTACCATTACGTTAACGTCAGAGGACAGAGACGGTAGCTAAGGCTGGAAGGGGAATGTCTGTCACTCTTGCCACACTGCTGCCCTTGCTGTCGCCATCCTGGAGCTTCCAGTCGAAAAGTCTTTGTCCCACATACCTTATATTGGGTTTCCTCTAGGTCTCACTGTGTGTTTGTCGTGCACACATACACGATCATGTGACCCCCCACATACTGAATATAATAAAAAAATAATTGTCAAAAAAGGCTTCATCAGAAAATTAATAAATTATTTTTCAAATGACGTGTTTGAGAAGAGATAACATACACTGACGTGCATTTAATAGACTGTGATTAAATGAATTATTAAAAATTAATTATTAATTGAAGTCTTTGCAGTGTCTTTAAATTAAATATAAGAGTTCACTGAAAGGTAGCACCCTGGCTGAAACCTGCCCACACAAGGTGCCACATAAAATTTTGATGAAGAAACACTAAGCAGAAATACACATGGAAACATCTGTACAGCGGCACTATGGGAAATTAGTTGGACATCTGCAAAGGATTGTGGGTAAAAGTATCAGAAAAACACTTCATCATCTCCCAAGACATAAGCTAACAAAGCAATACTGTTTGGGTTAATTAATATGTTTTTGCACATCTTACGACTAGTAAATAGCACAAAGCAACATACATGCATGTAATGTATATCCAGAGTTGCATAAAAGAAATGACAGACTAAATACATTTTGTTCACCTAAGTAATTACCCAACTACTAACTGAAAATAATCTGCCCCTCTACAAAAAAACAGATAATTAGAAAAACAAACAAGGAATGATTAGAACAAAACGGGATACATTTATGTGCACGTCGGTTGACAGAGAACCACAGAGGCAGATTTAATATCGTGCTTCAGTTCTTGAACAAATTTATACCAGACTCTGAACTGCTACAGTCAAAGTGAATTGATCTTAAGATCTGTTTTTCAGATTTAACATTAGCGATGGAAGAAACAGTGAAAAACATACTAAGTGGAAACACCCACAGGCTGTGCCATTTCCTAGTGAAACAATAAACAATACGGCCGCGCCGAAGGACCAGTATCAATCGGGGAGAAAGAGGGAGGCAGAAAAGGAAGGGAGCGGAGGGTCTAGGGGCCGTAGATAAATTCTAGTTAATGGGTTGTAATGACACATAATGACAGACATGACTTTCCCACGGAATTGAGTGATAGAAACAAACAAACGATAGTTAGAATAACAAAAACAGAGCTTGTCTGCCTCAGGTTGTGACTCAGCTGATAAAGGCCAGAGCTGGGAGTTCGTAACCGCCATTCTGTTTGCCCTCACACTCAGTAAAGACAGCTTTATAAAAGGAGAATCCATGTGTTGAGCTATTCTTTTTCTACAGATTAATTTAATATAATTATTCTCATTCTCTTTGCTGGATTTTATCACTTAAATGCTCCATTCTTGGACTGGATATCAGCATCAACCGAAAAAATAAAGGTATTGTTTCAAAAGCTACATAAATAATTAATCATATTTTTAAAATGTCTATATTTTACATATATAATTACTGATAACTGCAACTGCATGTTCATTTTGGAACGTACAAAGATATTTCTGCTTTAATGAAAGATTATCTGTTTATTATTATCTGTTTTCCAACATTTTGGAAAATGGACACTGGTGTAATAGCACAGGGCCTAAATATCTGTCCATTTGGCATGCAGACAAAACACAAAGTGGGGACATCCACACCGTTTGATTAAATGTCCTTCAGGAGAGAAGGGGGCGGATAAAATCAGATCAGAGACGGTTTATAAACTGCTGTTACGTTGCTGCTATAATCGTAAACATTACCTATATTTTTAAATAGCTGATCAGCAAAATATATCTTTTTAGAAATAAAAGTATTAAGTACGACGTAACTATTTAATAGTGCACAACTTACTCAATCATATTACTCAGTTCTTCTGATCAAAACGTGTCGGTTGTTAAATGGTTTTGATTTAATGTGCATAGCAGAGGAATGAAGGCATTTAATAATAAAGAAACGGTGCCTTGGTGCTTTGGTGTTTACAATGCTTTCTTGTAAATGGAACATTTCTTCTGTACCTGAGAGTAGCACTTATTTTGTTTTGTCTACACAAATGTGTGGTGAGTTTTCTACATTTATGGAAATGGAGAACTGTGGTTAAATCATACAATTATAGATGGTTTTTAAAGTGTATAATGAATTACTTTCTTTGTGAAACAGGACTGGATACATAGACAATAACAGAAAGAGGTCAAGGCACTTATTAAAAAACTCTTTGCGAAGAAACAAACCAATTAGAGGAGTGGAGAAGGGTCAACCAGCCTGCAGAAAAACAATGTCAAACTGCAGCCTCCCTGAACGACCTCCCTCCACCGTGATATTTGACACTCGGTCGGAGGCGGTGATCTTGCCCGATGGTGTCGTTTCTGTGGCAGGCATCACCGTGGTGACGGGGGGTGCTGAGCTGACTTGTGGATCCTGTCTGTTGGCCTTCGGCGTTTGGGGAACCCTGATCGGCATCAGCGTGGTCCTGCTTGGCATCTGGGACCAGAATGCAGAGAAACACAGAGTTTCCACTCTGCTGGCTTTGGGACTGGTGATCCTGGCCCTGAGCTTAGGGATGGTGCTGGGAGTTGCTGGTTACCGCTACAGCAATAAAAAGAAACAAGTCATTGACTGGGGGAATGACGAGGGAAAAGTCGTGATGGTGAATGAAAGGAACACCGGTTGTGTGAAGACAGTTACTGTATAAATGTTTACATTATAAAATGTTACACTGCGTCACACCTGCCATAGTCTACACTTGTTTAGAATACAGTCGATTAGATGCCATATGCCTTTTAACCCTATTATTGCATGTAACACGGTCCCGTTCAAAAATAAAAACATACTGGTTGCGAACTACACAAAACAAAAACAGTTTATTCATACAGGTATTCACTCTTCGGGCCTTTTCTCCATCTTTCTTTGTGTGCACATTTCAAGACGGGTTCAAAAACATGGACGATGAACCAGTTCAGAACAAAAATCAAGTAAAGAAAATTTTCTGACTTCGTGAGCAGTGCTGCGGAAGAGCGCCAAGGTTGCATATAGCTCTATACTGGACGTATCGCCGTGGACATATCACCTTAAATCCTAAGAAAGCTTTGACCCGTTAGGGGACCGCTACACGGCAATATCAGAGAAAAAGAGAAAACAGTTTCAAAAAAACAAAAAGAAACGTGTTTTTTTTTATTACTAAATAGAGTTGAATTCATGATCAGGCTACTGCTATTATTGAACGTTATGTTAGACAATATCTCTGAAGACCAAATGGTGCTTTACCCAAATAATATATACTTCGTCTTGTTTGTCTTTCAGCATGAATATCCTACTTCCCTTTTCTAATAAGCGGTTTTAATAAAACAAGAATGTAACAGGAACAAGACTAAATGTTTCCTGTGATAAGGATTAAGATCGTTTTCTCCCTTTAATACTTACAGAAACAATCAAACGGCATTACAGGCTCTTCTTACTTTTTAACTCTAACTTATGTGTTGATTTTAGCATTCTTTTTTAAAGTATAATTTTATTTTGGTGACATTTTATAGACAAGTTATGTGCGAGGGAATAAAATATTTGCTTGTAAAGTTGACAAGTAACTAAAGAATAGAACATGCACGACGTTGTGTCTTATGGCAGTCATCTAATTTACTACCTTTTAAAATCAGTATCGTAGATGGGACATTCAACACAGTACGTACTTTGATCTTTTATAACCATAGTTTGCTTCCAAGTCCCATTCAATGTCAGTAAACTCAATGGGGGGACAATGTAATAATTTAAATACAACTATCTGGAGTTTTTTGGGTGGGGGGCGAATGATATAAAATAAAATATTGGGGGACACACGTCCTGTCTGTTGAGATTACTATAATGTCGAGGTGTACTCGCCAGTTACAGTATATAGATTCTTGCCGATGAGTAGATACGCTGTGTATGTGCGTATTTGTCGCCCACTGGTGTTTCATAAAAAAACTACAATTACACTTGATTTCTGTAAACTGTAACACAAATACCTACGTTATATGTTGTCACAGTATTGTTTCTATTTAATTATACATTGAATGTTGTTTTTGTTTGCATGAATTGTCAGTGTTTTCTTCTTCTTGTGTATAACTTCTTGTGTCTAACATCTGTTCAGTATTTACCAACTATAAAAGACAGTAAAGTTAAACATACATCTTTTCGACCTTTAGCATTGGTTAATTAATAATAGCTGCTACATCACAAAATAGCTCTGCAAACGTTTCTGGTTTATCCTTACAATATAAATACACAATACGTGTAGATAAAGTATATATCATATATAAATATATAAACGACTGTAAAATAATGTAAACTGTTTATAGCCATCCACGCATCATTTCGGTACAACACCAAGATCCCCCATGGAATTACCAGGGCCACGTCAATAATTCAGACAGGTATTGGGCTTGGGGTAATTTACGTCACATGACACGCTGAGCCTTTTCGCGTCACGTGTCTGTATTCAAGTTTCAGGAAACTTTTTTTCTGGGTATGTATCAGGAGCGTTTGGGCCCGCCCACCCTCGACGCGATTGGCTTTACTGGTCATCTGTAGGATCTTGATTGGTTGTGGACGTCTTTCAATCACAGTCATAATGCGAACGCACGCCCCTCTTCTTTAAACTCTGTTTGAGAAATTGATATCCTCTCAAAAAGTAAGGACAATAATTATACCTGGAAGAAAAAGTTGAAGTTTTCTATTTTTAACGAAAAATATCCGGCACGTGTTGGGACTGTAAGGGGTGAGTTGAGAGGTAATCGAAGAGGAAGCTTCTTGTTTTACAGACTGCTTGGTTTGGTAGGTCATTAGTACATGTCGATCAAGGTGTTTTTAGTGCTATTTTTGACAGCGATCTTGTGTTTGATATTATGCCTTCATTTCGTGTGCTGTAGTCCGTCATTACTTTAGGTCAGTGCTTGACCCGTGTATTTAAATATGCTTCTTATTATTTGCGCTGGTGTGTTTTGACGGGGTCTCATTCGCATATCGTAGTACCAGGCTGCATATCTACACATTGTGTGCGGTTTTTTTACTTACCTAAGTTGTTTGATTTTTTTACTTGTGATCTTCCTCCTCCTGTCACATGACGATGACAGAATTTCCAACAAACGAAACTGTATACGATGTAATTGATGCTGACTCGGTTTTATTCTTATATAAGATTAATGAAACTAGTCTGATTATTTTGGGCGACTCGAGCAACAAGTTAGTTGACATGGGCGCCAGAAAATATGTACCCTGTCGTCATTTGTATCCATGGCTAACTCTTACTACAATAAAATGGCACTCTGTGAATGGTATGCTGACACTGGAGCAAGAAATGAAAGCTAGTCTGAGCTGCTGTTGTAACCTGCGAAAGATTTTATGCAAACTTATCTGGTTAGGAGGGATGCCAGCTTGGGGAGTTTGGCCTTCTCTGGTTAGAGAAGAGCCTGACTGGTTAAAAATGGAAGAAGTGTGGAGTCCCAGATGCAGAGCAAACATGATTTTGTGTGCTTCCTTTTTCAGATTGGGCGCCCAATCCTGCCAGCCCGCCCCACATATCATTAGCTAATTTGTGAGGAAGTTTCATTTCAGGGACTTTTTGTAAGCACACTGCAATGGAGAAATTTGTCAAGAGCAGTGCACAGACAACTGGAGAACCATGCAAATCATGTAAAGAGACGTAGATTCATAGTCTATAGATACTTATGAATGGTGCACACTGGGTGGACCAGTTTCACTGTTAGTAGAAAACCTCATATTTCTACAGGTGGAAGTAATTTAAATAGCTGAGAAGGGGTTAGGGATGGAGTTCAGCGAGAGCATCCTCTGTGCTGCTGGCGACTTGGAGTTGGACCCTGAGATTGTGAGCGAGGAGGCTGGCAAGGTCTACTCTGAGCTGCAGGTGAGCTGCTGCATTCAGCAAAACTATTCAAGGCTGTTGTGAGTGTGGCCCTCTCCGGCTTCCGGAACAACGCCTGGGTCAGCGTTCACGTGGCCTGTTTTTGCCGTCCCGTGATCCGCCGGTCCCCTTCGTCCTGTTTCTTCCCGTCCCGTTACGTGGACCCCTCTCTTCCTGCCTGCAGTCCGTGATCGAAGCCCACGGCCCTGAGGCAGTGGAGCCATTGGTGCCCATTCTGGTGTGGGTCCTGGAGGGGTTGGCGAGCTGCCGGGTCCAGCTGAAGGAAAGTGAGGAAGAAGCTGAGAGGGAGAAGGGAGAGCGGAAGGAGCTGTTGGAGAGGTTTCAGAGTGAGAGAGTCCTGCGCAAGGAGAGCCAGGAGGTACGGCAAGTGAGGTGTGGTGATGCCATGGGGGGCAGCGTGTGACTCAGTGGGCTAAGCCTGTGTCCCTGTAATCTGAAGGTCACCATTTCAAACCCAGCCTCAGCACGTCTGCGGGTCCTTGAGTAAGGACCTTAACCATCCACTCCCTGGGTGCTACTACAGGTGGCTGCCCTTTGCGGACAGCTTACTCTACAAAAAAAGCAAGTTGAGGGAGGCGTAAAGACGGTTTCCCCACAGGGATCAGTAAAGTATTGATTATTATGGGTCCTTTTAGACATCGACAGGTCGAGCAGGCTCACCGCATTGAGGGTTTTAAGGGGGCACCAGAGAGAACCTCATGAAGAAAAGGGGTACCTGACTGCGTGTGGTGTGATGCTGTCTTCTGTTTCTTTCAGCGGTACCTGGAGCTGGATGACCAGTTCGAGCAGGAGCGAAGGGCGATGCGGGGCAGAGAGAAGGAGCGAGAGCAGAGGGAGAGAGAGCTGGAGAGAAAAGCGCGAGAGCAGGCCGACCAGCGTGAGTTCAGCTCTCTGTTCATTTTCTACTGCTTTTCTTGCCTTTAATCCCATTTTCTTGCACTCTGTCACTTGTATTAGTAGC
>JAODJX010000136.1:2296054-2307417 GCA_026776945.1 Isichthys henryi | reverse complement strand
TGGGTTGTTCCCTGCCTCGTGCCCATTGCTTCTGGGATAGGCTCCGGACCCCCCACGACCCAGTAAGGATAAGCGGTATGGATGGATGGATGGATGGATATTACTGGAACTAGGCATCAGTAATGAAATTGTGATTTATTTAACGAAAACATTCCATTTCGAAAACAAACTATACATTAAAAGAATATAAAAGGACGTGCAAGTTCTATATATAAAACTGGAAATGTATTTCTTAAATATTACAAGTAAATACTGTTAGTGACATCTACATCCCGTATACTTAAACAAATAACATTCATAACCAATGAGGACAGTTGGCTTGTTAGTTGGCTGTGGCAGCTGAGAGACTTTTTGTAATAGTCTGAAAGAGATGAGGGAAAAACAGCACAACACAACTGTGTGAGTTTTACAGCAGAAGAACCACAGTGTGCTATATTCTCATTTGAGAGATTTCACAGTAATTAATATTCTCAATTATACGAACCTAACACCATTAAAATGTACTTTTCAAAATTACAAACCAAAATATAAGAAATACAAATTTCAGTGTTTCACAAAAGTCTGTTAAAATCTTACTGCAAAGAATTATTATGAAAATCTAGAGGTAAACAGTTTCGTAGCAAACAGAATGAAAAAGCTATGTAATTATTTTAATTGCTTAAAATTTGTTTTCCATTGTTGTTTAGGGATTGGCAATTTTTTTCAGGCACCGGTTTTCAGTGGAGCTTGGATTTGTGTGGGAAAAGTAGCTGGGGACCCTTGGCTTAGACTGACCTTCTCCCTCCAAGATGCAAGAGTCCTAGGGGCCACTGTGAATCCGTCTTGTCATCTTCCGACTTAGAGTCCGAGCCAGCTGGTCCACTGCGGTTCCGATGTATCCTAGTTCCTTACGCGATGTCAAGCCCTCAATGTTGCCACTGTACCACATGACCCAACCCCCCAGGGACATCAGAACCAGCAGTGCTCCCGTGTATACTAGGAAGTCTCCAAAATCCCTGCCCTTAATTTCCAGTGGAGCAAACACTCCCACCAGCAGAGCTGTGACACCTAGCAAGTCCATCAGCACAGCAAACACAAGTGCTAATTTGCAGTGTGACAGGCCTTCATAGCGGGGCAACATGGTCACCTAAAAGATGCAGTGGGTTTGTCAGTGACGATACTTATAGTCAATATACTACGATAAATAGCTAGTCTGGTACTTGCAACACTGAATAATTGAGATCTGTAGTTTACTAATACCAGCAACTAAGATAAGCACAACACATGAAATTCAATAAAAAATGTATTTACACTTTTTACACATTAAAACTTGGGCGTCAATCCCAAGCCGGATATGGAATATCTCTGGCAGTCTTTTGCAATAAACACGATATTCTTACGTGTTTACTCATAGATGCACATGAAATAACACCTTTTTCAGTTTTTAAGTGGAATTCCCCCCTGACGGTCAATGTAACCTTCCATATATGCATACTCATACCGTAATTTACTTGTTTGTACTTGATACAATGATCCCTGAATTTTGTTTCTACAAAAGACTCCACCCTTGAATAGTCATTTTTCGTTTACCGAAACACACCCTTCGCTGATTTTTACATACTTTACACAATCTATAGAGTCCCGGTGTATATTGTGAATATTATATACAATTTAATCTCACCTATCAAAGCGTGATTTCCTCCACACTCTTCCGCAGCTCTGTATATTGTTGTTTGGGTTTTTATTGGAAAAAGTAAAGACTTCGCAAGATCCGCTGGCTTGCTTCCGGGTCCACCTTCGTCTCTTTTAGATGAGGCGAGTTACCTGACACCGATCATTCACCTGTCTTTGTATTGATTGGCTCAGTCTTTTTAAATCACTATGCAATAATCACCAGAGGTTAGATTCCGATGTAAATCATTATTTACATTACCAAGGTAAATAACAATATATACTAGAAAAGTAAATGAAGTATTCCGCCAAATCAACGTTATATGGTTACTATATTGGCATAGCTTTCAGAAATAGGGCTGTCGTGCTGGAGCAATTTGGGGTCTTTATGGTGTTTAAGGTGTCGACAAGTATACAACATTTTGCACGTTAATTTTGAGTTTTTCAGAAACGTAGTCGTTAGTTACAGGGTATTGGGTTGGTTTGTGTAATTTCTTGACGATCCCTTACAATGTTCTGTTCGTTTTTATTAATTCTTGACCATTATGAACGCTCTCTTATCGCGACATGCGTGACCGGAAGTAAATCTCCGCCACGGGAAAACCCAGCATCGTGATAAAAGCGTATTAACTGTTAGCTACAATGTGAGGAGAAAAAATACAAACGGGTATCTGGCAAAAAAACAGGAATAGTGTTAGCTAATGTGTGAGAAAGAAAAAAATAATGCAGGAAGAAATGGTTTGTTTATGTTCATTTATTGTCACAGTGTTAGAAAAAAACACAGGTATAGATGTAACGAAGAGATGAGGGACTAGCTAGTTGGATAGTTATCTGGAGAATTGGGTAGGAGTTAGGTGACCCGGGTGATGTTTGGATTTACATTTTAGGGGGTTGCCTTCTCCACTTGTATGACATAGATATTAAACAAATGTCGCTGTTTGCGGCAGAAGATAGCAAGGTGGTATTGACGACTCTAACGAGCCACCTGAGAACTGTTGTGAAAAGAATTTGATCTGCAGTTCACTAATTAATTGCACACGCCCAGTTATTAATGGTTGTCGTAGCAAACAAAAATAGAAAATTAGGGAGACTGCACGTTCCTTTGAAATGCAATTAAGATATTATTATTGTTGTTATTATGAATGTTAAGAGAAAGACATATTGGGTCTCTGTATCCTGCATAATCCCTTCGGATAATATGTCAAATTTTGGGAAAACAGGGAGCTCGCGAGAGGCAGGAAACCGGAAGCGTGAAGGGGGAGGAAACGGGGTCGCCCCACATACATGGTAAGTTATGCTTTAGTTCGTCTTGATAAATTGTCATGAATCCCTATGCAGACGTGTTACCCGTATGTCAGTGTAGAGTGACCATCATGCGCATGTCATTCTGACGATTTGGCATATGATGTTTTACCACATTTACGTTTGTCGCGATGTATCAGTGCACCCTTAGTCACTTTTTTTTCCTTTTCCATTTCTCCCCGTTTCTTCAGCTTTGAAGAATGAGGACGGTTATGAAATATCCATTCCTTTCGAGGTCAACACCTTTGAACAGTCTGGCTTTTTTAGCCAGAATGAACAAAACTTTGAAGGTAAGATTATTTCAGAAATTTGGTAAACAACTTTAAAATCTGAACGTTATTTGTTATAACCTTCAAGAATAAACATAACCTACACTAAAAAGTAAATGAGGTGCAAATGAGACTTTTCATCTGTTTATCACAAATTGCATTTCAGTGGTTTAGATGGTGATGAGAATGAAATTCTAGATTAATAACATGCAAGTTAACACTGGAAATGTGTATGATTCATTAAACAAAAAATGCCACATGGTGGAAAATAGGGCTAGCTTTGCTTGTGCCAACATTGGTTAGCCTACATAAAGAAGGGATTTTTAATTCAGAGGGCAAATGAGTGCAAAATGTCCGTAAACAGTGATAATCTATGAACAAATTTGTTTCTAGGAATTATGAAAGGCTTAACTATTAATGGGAAAAATAATACAAATGCTGCGATGGGCTGGCCCCCCATCCTGGGTTGTTCCCTGCCTCATGCCCATTGCTTCTGGGATAGACTCCGGACTACTTGCAACCCAGTAGGATAAGCGGTTTGGAAAATGGATGGATGGATGGATGGATAATGCAAATGGCAGAAAGTCACAGTAGTATTTTAAAATGTCACATTATTTTATTATAAACATCTGTTCCAGGACTAATTAAAAGCTTTGTCAACTTTCTACTCGTGTTAAAAAAAAGTGTTTTATTACGTAATTATTTCTCATTTACTGAGTGGTATTTTCGGTGAAGTGCCTCACGCAACTAAAATGCTGGAGTTTATAAGTTCCTTCCCTGCATGTTTCTGCCCCCTTTCTGTCAGAGTCATCGTCGTCGGGGCTCCCCCCATCAGGATCCTCCTACCTCCTGATCACCAACTTGCGCACTCAGCTGCAGATCTCCCTGGAGAAGAACTCATGGCTGCAGAAACGCATCGAGGACCTGGAAGAGGAGCGCGACTTCCTCCGCTGCCAGCTGGACCGTTTCATCTTCTCCACAAAGAGCCAGGAGAGAAACGGTACCATGGGAGCCCCATGACACAAGAAGAAATTACATTTATGATGAAAATTCATACTGATTCCTGTTCTTTTCCCAGTTTAGTATTGATCATATCTGTTTGTGTATGCCTATCTTTAACTGGTAGAATATAGAATGTGAAAACGCATTCATCCAATTCAGGGTCATGGGGGTCAGGAGCCTATCTTGGCAGCTATGGGCAACCGGCAGGGAATCACCCAGGATGGGGTGCCAACCCATCATAGCATTCATAGGGGCACACTCACGCATCGTTCACTCGCACATGCACGCCTATGGGCAATTTGGTAACTTCAGTTCACCTTAGCATGTTTTTGGACTGTGGGGGGGGGACGGACACCTCACGATGACGACATGGGGAGAACACACAAACTCGGCACACGGAGCTATGGCGGAGACTCAAACCGAGATGCCACAGGTGGGAGGCAACAATGCTAACTACTGTGTCACCTCACTTCCCCCAATGGAAACACATGTGGATGTAATTTTAAATTCTTTAAACTGTGGTAAAGAGCTTTTCTGTGATTGAAACCAGAATACCCTACTAACTAGGAGGTCCCTGACATTTCACACCTTACAGTGTAGGTAATTACTTTTGTATACTATTTTCCAACAGAGTTTTGTATACTGCCTGGCCAAAAAAAGTCACCGCTTGAATTTAAATCAGCAGGTACTTAAAAGCCAATGATAGGATCTTTATTAAAGCTTAGCATCGTTATGCAGCAATAAGGTGAAGTCAGCTGAATACCTGAATCTACTGAATGGCCAGGTTATCCCATCAATGCAGTTTTTCACCTAAAGGCATGGACGTCTTCCGGGATGATATTGCCCACATTTATAGGGCTTGAACTGTTAGGGTGGTTTAGGGAGCACAAGGAATCATTTTCACATGTGAATTGGGCAGCACAGAGTTTTGACCTTCAGCACATCTCAGACTTTCAATGGGGTTAAGAAGACTTCACACCAACTCACGTGTCATAAATACAAGATCTCAACGAGGAATTACTGCAAATCTGGATGAAAAAAAGTGTTGAGATGCTGCATAAGCCCATGGAAACAATACATTAACGAATGTGCACCACGATCAAAGTTAAAGGCGACCCAACAAAATATTAAACTGTGACTTTTTGGCCAGGAAGTGTGTGTGTGTGTGTGTGTGTGTGTTAAGATGGCTGCTCAGTGTTACCTAAAATGTGCTTGTGCTCTTCCTTTAAAAAGAGAGATGCATGAAATTTTTTGACATAAAGGGTCTTTTTTTTTTATTTCCTCTAAGGCTATGAATCGAGAATGTTTTCATGGGGAAAGAGGAGAGCAAATGAAAGGGGTAAGCGTTCATTTTCTGACTGTCACTGTTAATTTGTAATGGGTTTTCATTTTAAGAACGAATGTTATGTCTGTCCCAAAGAGCACCACTTTGCACCCCGTCGACTATATTCCCGAAAGTCAGCATCTTCAGGCCCATCCGGCAGTGCTCAGGTTAATTCCAGCCAGACCGGCAATCAAATGGGATGCGTGTTTTCTCCGGCGCCCCCAAACATGCTGATTCAAGGACAAGCCGGGAGCAACAATGAAAGAATGGACAGGACACCTGGTGAGGTGGTGGGAAGCTAGTCTGTGTTTTGGAGCGTCAAGCTGTTTGTGTTATGGGGAGTGTATTCCGTTTGTTTTTGTGCTTTTATGTTCCCTGACAGTAGTTGGAGAGGAAGAACTCTTTAACCAAGGTGGTTACTTTGAGGAAGAGAGCGCGATGTCTGGGAGTGATGTAATGACAGGGGCTGTGACTATGAACAGCCTGGGATCGGGATCCAGCAGTGGACCTCCGGGCGTCGTGAGGCGGCGAAACTGCAGAATTGCCCGAGCGAAGGAGAGGCAGAGAGGTGAGAGTTTGACTGTGTGATGTCAGTGACTTGGACTGCACCTTTAATAATTCTCACACTCATTCTTTGCCACTCCTTCTCTGTCTCGTCTACCAGAGTTTATGGGTTGGTAGCTGCGGTACTCGTTTAAGTTGTATGAGTGACTGGCTGACTGGGTGTCAAATCCATTTTAGTGTAATCTGCAGGATGTACCTAGGTAGGGCCTTTGCTAAACTAAATCCTTGAGTTTTTAAGTCTGAGAACTAAAGAATCTGATGCAGTAACCCCAGAGTGTGAATTTCCTATAGTAGCGAATTCTTCAGTGTTAGCTGGAAAGCTTGTTTGTCAGAGAACGCAATGAATCATGCTGTTTTCTACTTGCCTCCCACCATGTTGCAGTTAAAGATGCGGCCGGGGTGCTCTTCCGGTACAAAAAGATCCTGATGACATACCAGCGGTTAAAGAACATGTCTAAGGCGTTCCAAATCCATGGAGTGGACCGCAACACGGTTGCTTCGACAACACCCATCGCAGAGCTGCTGTTGGTGGCCCCTGAGAAGGTGGCGGAGGTTGGCGAGTTTGACCCCTCTAAGGAAAAGCTTTTGGATTATGCTCGACGCTGCTACGTCTCCCTAGATGAGAAGACACGCATGAAGGTCCAGGAGTTAAAGAAGAACCATCTGCTGCTGCCCATCTCCTACAGGTTCAGACACTAAGTGGACAGAGAGGCAGGGAGGGGGGGGCTTTACCCATCTCTTCAGTGGGATGTGGGATCATAGAAAGAAGACCTTCTGGTAGATGTGGCTCCAGAAATGAGCTGTACTGGCTTTATGTGGCCATGCTGGGCAGTTAGGGCTCAATGTTTTGATGGGTTGTTGATTGTTTAGTTTTCTAATACCATCTTCGTCTCTTAAAAAGGTTTGAGAATCTAATGCTACAAAAGTGTGGGTGAGCATAGATGGGCTGTTTTTGCACGCTGAATGGCAGTAATCGCTCCGCTGAGCATAGCTGGGAAACACCAGAAATATGGGTTCTGATGGTTGGTTGGAATGTCTATTTTGGACAGAGCTGGTAAAAGGTCACTACCGCTCGTCTCACTCGCGCTTGGGGCTTTTTGGAAACAGCATTAATAGGTACAATGAATTGAAATGGATGGTATTGTAATGTGACTGTTGTGGTATCTCAGAGGTGGTGTGATTAAAACTAACCAGAGAAATGTATGCAATTCAGCAGTATCCATAGACAGACCCACTGTAAAAACAAGCGCTGTTGTACCCATTGACTTGGGTTCATGCACATACATGCACACGCAAACACTCTTCATGGCCTCTGACCCTCATTCCATTTTCTCAGTTAATGCTATTTGCACAATATGTCTGCTTGCTGTAATCAGTGTTACATCCTTTTACTGTAGGCTATATTTATGTCCTGTACTTCAATGATCTGATGAAAAAAATTGTAGTATAATATAATATACACTGTTATTTTTGCATTGTAGGCTGACATATCATTGAAGTAGAATATTATTTAATGTATTGATCATTTTACTCTGCTATCCTTTGGTAAATTAAAGTTATGCGGTTGTGCTTCTGATTTGTGTTGAACTGTAGTCTTGTACTACTGTCATTGCATGCTTTATGATATAAAATGCAATAATTTGGAAAATGTGCTCTGGTAATGGTTGCCATTGTCTGTGAATTTGGAATGATTATTTTTTTTTGATTGGGAAAAGAAAATGTGGTTCTCTGCTCCCGCTTGTATTGGATGAAGTTGCATTTTCTTCTGATTTGAAATATAGCGATTGTGAAATTTTAAGGAGGATTCAAGTTTAGCCAAGTTCCAATGTTGACAGCTGTCAATTTCAGTGTCTCATTTCACAAAATATTCTGGTGTAATCAACTGTGTTATTAGCTTTAGTATATCTAAGTAGTGTGTGTATTATGTACAGTTAAATACAGAAATTGACAACCCCCCCCCCCCCCAATAGCTTGAGCACTATGTGAAAATGAAAATGCCTACGACATTTAACTCCTGTGAATGTTCACATCTGTCACCACTTCTCGATTTTTAGTTTAGTGCGCCAAACCCTCTGAAACTCAAGCTGTGTGCAGTAGTGCTCAATACGGGTCAGAGAGAGTCTTCAGTTCTGCCTCAGGAATCTATCTTTATGTGATGTACAACCTATGTGATGACTCTGATGGTCTCTTAATTTCATTCGCAGCTGTTTTAAATCATAATGCTTTATTTGAGTATATAAATCAGAGTATATTAATATATTCTACAAAGCAAGAGGTATTTGTCCTACAAAAAAAATGCATTTTGTTGATTATACTAATTATGATAATTTAGAAATGCAAATAAAGCATTTTGTTTCTAATAAAAATTGTAGGTTGGTTTCTTTTGTTCATGAGGGAGTGTGAGTTGGTGTGAGTTTTGTAATGAGCTCTTTTACATCTAAAGTTAAAAGCTGCCTCTGGCCTTTAACACTCCCGTGTCCTGCACATGCCTGGCTCTTTTGCCCGTCTTTGAGGTATTTGCTTTGGAATTCAGCTCCCTTCACCCAGGGACTGAGACTGGGCCCTCCTCTCCCACAAGTGCACAAAACTGTCCCTTAGCTTCTTTGGCAACCCTTCTGTATTTCTGCATTGTCTGACAACAGCTAAGTCTCTGTCAGTGTTCTGCTCTGTTCATTTCCTCTGTTAGGTATGTGTGCAATTAGTCAGGGTTGGTTTCTCAGGAGGCCGTGTAGGGAACAGATGTGAGGTTCCAAAACCCAATAGAAAGTTTTCTGTGGTGGGTACCTTAACGATGCAGAGCAGTTAGGGTCACCAGGATCACGGGAGAAAACTGGACTTGGACCTAGAGAGGGACCGTGCTAAAGAACAGCAGAGGGAGAACAAGACAGAGGGACTGTACTAAAGCGCAGAGCAGAGGGAGAACAGGACAGAGTGGGACTGTACTAAAGTGCAGGGCAGAGGGAGAACAGGACAGAGTGGGACTGTACTAAAGCGCAGAGCAGAGGGAGAACAGGACAGAGTGGGACTGTACTAAAGTGCAGGGCAGAGGGAGAACAGGACAGAGTGGGACTGTACTAAAGCGCAGAGCGGAGGGAGAACAGGACAGAGTGGGACTGTACTAAAGCGCAGAGCGGAGGGAGAACAGGACAGAGAGGGACTGTACTAAAGCGCAGAGCAGAGGGAGAACAAGATACCAAATGCATTGCAGCTGTAAGACAGTAAGCTTACTGAAACAGGAAAAATAATGTGTAATACAACCAATCTATAAAAAATATGAATTATGATCCCTGAACAACACATTTTTTAAAAATTTTTTATTGGATTTTTTTTTTTTTTGAGTTCGATAATTTTATGTTGAAGAAAGTTAAGAAATGTTAGGTATGTCACAAATGCATACAAATGCATGTGTATATGTTATACACTATCATATTATAAAAAGTAAAAATTAATCAAAACTTACACAAACACTTAGACGGTGCTATTGTATCATATAAGACAGTATTATTGTAGGTACTGCAGGCAATTCATCTTGCAAGCAAAGTAAGTGAGCATACAGTGTCAATATAATACAGTTCCATGTACAAGTCAGTTGTTAAAATCTTATCTAGCTCTGATTTAAAGGAACCCAGGGTTTGAGCCTGCACTACTTGAACAGGAAGACTATTCCATACTCTAACTACACACTGTGTAAAGAAGTGTTTTCTCAAATTCACTTTAAAATGTTCTCCCGCTAATTTCCACCTAGTGCCACGAGTTCTAGTATTTAAACTAATATAGAAGTAGCCATTTGGCTGAACAGCATCCAGACCTGTTAGAATCTCATATACGTGGATCATGTCCCCCCTTAATCTCCTTTGTGCAAGGCTGAACAGATTCAGCTCAGCTAACCTCTTCTCATAAGACATTCCTCTAAGACTAGGAATCATTCTTGCAGCCCTACGTTGCACCCTTTCCAATGTCATGTAGTAATGTAGTAATGCTGATTTTCTGTCATCCATAACATATGGAGTTCATTCACTTTATTTCCACATTGTACTGGGAGTGACATGCAAGGCTGTGAAACAGCGCAGGGCATCCTGCTAAGAATGAGTCAATAAACTTATTTTTAATCTGGGCTATTTTTTTCGAGGTACATCATCTTCCCTCACACGGACCTCTACAGTAAGGTGCGCGGCGCACACAGCCGGAAAGCTTAGAGGGAACTTCTGAAATATTCAGTCTCAGAATATATTTCCTGCCTTGGTTTCAAATTTTCATTCTGAGAATCACAAGCTATAACCAGAACAGAATGTACATAAATATATACATAGCTGTAATACACATATAAAGAATTCTTTCCTATTGCGTGGGAGCTGCAAAGCCCCAGAATGCAGTATCCCGCACTGCGCAGTGAGGACAGTCAAGGACATCATTGGGATCCTCTGCCAGTCATCCAAGGAATCTTCATATTCTCCGCGGTCTTCCTCACTCCTCCAATGGCCTCTTCAACCCCTAAGATTCTGCTATCATTCCTCATGCTTATGTCCTCATACCATCAGACTCTTCATGACATTTGTACCTCGGCACTCCTGTCTGGAATTCCACTGAACCACTTAGACTGATAACAGATTTCAGCCATCTGTTCTGGTCACTTTTGACATCATTTGCACATAACAATGGAAGGACTGCCTTACACTATATTTGTCACCACTCATTCTTCACTGCAAGCTGTTTACAGTAGATCTATAGACTAAGATAATGTACAATCAAACTCACTGCAAAGTGTTAGTCGAAAGTCGCACCATGTACAGCAAATTCATTTATTCATTATTGTTACAGTATGTGTGCCTAACTTGTATCTGGTATAAAGCTGTTTTGTTTCACTGTATGCCTGCATTTTTTTAAATCGCATGAAAGTTGAAGACTAAATAACACAAAGCTCTCAGCACAGTAAATATCTGCTGTGAATATATAGCTGGCAAAAGTTACAGAAAGTCTAACATGCTTGCTTTAAGACTGCAGTGAGAAAGCAGTTTTCTCAGTAGTTCTGCAAAAGGCTGTAGACTGGGTTCTGTTCCGTGACAGCAGCAGAGGACAGGTCACCGATGCTGGCATACTGGTGATCTTCCTGATGGACAGTGGGGAAAGAAAAGACCTCAAGTTTATAGTGTTTAGACTGAAACATTATTGAAATCGAGGGGCGGCATGGTGGTGCAGTGGTTAGCACTGTCGCCTCACACCTCTGGAACCCGGGTTCGAATCCCCGCCTGGGT
>JAODJX010000136.1:2254670-2271420 GCA_026776945.1 Isichthys henryi | reverse complement strand
GAGTACCTGGAGGAAACCCCACGACGCCATGGGGAGAACATGCAAACTCCACACACATGTGACCCAGGCGGGGATTCGAACCCGGGTCCCAGAGGGGTCCCGGGTCCCTGCCTTTATTGACTGCACTAAAGGCTAAAGTTTTGGAAATTAATGGAATTATCCATTAGCTGGGTAGAAGATAATTTAAACCTGTGTACCGTGAGCTGGTTTGTAGGGAAGAAGGCCAGAAAGATAATAAGCAGCAGGTCTTTGAAGAGCTTTATCAGTGATACATATCACCATATATTTGATTCTGACAGTAACTGGCCTCCTTGATTTGTTAATCAAAAAATCCTGAAGATTATTTATATCCTTGACTTTTTAGTACACATCAGCGAATGGGCAGCAGGGATTTGAACATATGGTAATCTGTGGACAAGGAAGCCAATAAACAATGCATTACAATAATCAAGGCAAGTAGAGATGAAAGCATGTTTCAGTATCAATAAATGAGGAAATAAATAAATGAGGAAGGGATGGAGGCAAGTAATGCAACGGAGATGGAAAAATGCAGTCTGAACCAGACAGCTAATACAGTATGGGGCTGCATAGGCCTGGTTCTCCACCCATTCTTGCAGCAGGCATCCAGCAGTTCCTGGTACTATCCCCTCTTCCTCTCATACTCCTCTTCCATCCTCTCCTCCCAAGGCACAGTTTAAAATGATATCATAATAAGTGTCAATATCAGCTATTATGGAAAGAAAAGTGATATTGGCCAACTTTATCAATGGGCAACGTTGATGTCTACATAAGAATTATCTGAATACCAATCGAGAACAGGTATTGCAAAATGAAAGCCTTTGCAGTCCTTTATTTGTAATTTGTTTCAGGATTACAACAGTGTAAAGCAGTTTCTTCTTAGATCCTATAATTCTCAACAATCCTTAGTATATACAAAATCCATAATGTGTCATTAAAAATGATTTGTACACTTTCTATGCAGAAACTGTAGGAAAGATGTTTGACTAATGTAGTCTGCTTTCATTGCTGCTGTACAGTGCTGTAGATGGTGGTTGCAACGATGGAAGCAGGGGACACCTCAGGGGACGCCTCACAGATTGTGGCATAACAGTGATCAGCATCAGGCTGGATGAGTGTAAGAGAGAAAGGGAGAGAGACAGGGGGACATTTCACATCTCAATACATCATCATTAATTAATCAAAATATAAAAAGTCACACACACATCTGTTTAGCTGTCACTGTTGGGAATTCACACAGACTCATATTTTAATGGAAAATATTGTTCATAACTCTAGTCCCAGACTGCACACAAACATACTGCATGATGTCAAAGACATCGTCAAATTTGTAAGTGTTAAAATTTGAAAATACACTTATAAATTACTTGCATGCATTCTTTTTTTGTGGACATAGTCTATAATTTCTGTTTTTAATCAATTTTGAGAAAATATTTGAGGGATGATGGCAATAAGGTGGTGTAACTGTAAAATGTTGTCGCAAATAATCAAACATGCTTTAAAAAGGTGAAATTCTTAATAAAACATCCTAACAAGCATAATCTAAGTTATATATATATATATATACACACACACACACATATATACATACTGTTTGTGTGTGTTTGTTTATATATATATATACACAAACACACACACACACACAAACAGTGGTACCTCAGAACTCAAGTTCGAATCCTAAAAAGTTCGAGTGCTGATCGAATTTTCCTCATAAGACATAATGGGTTCCCGGCCCCAAAAAAATTACACCTACTGTAAATATGTTTTTTTAGCATTTAAACACAAAATGAACAGGATAAAACACATTTTTCTTAATGGCTTCCAAAACGATAAAGAATGTACCCCAACACTACCCCTGTCCTGCCCCGATCTGAGGTACCACTGTATGTGTGCGTGTATAAATATATATAATGAGATCGCTCAAAAATTCTATGTGATTTGTATGTGTGTGATTTCATAATGTTGCAGGATAAAGTGAGTGAACAGTGACTCCTGAACACAAACAGCTAACCTAAAATACCTAAAACTCCAATAATTTAGTGACTGGAGAGATGTTGCTTAAAAGATTAATATTTATACCTGTAAATACAGTTAATTACATTTCTGCTGTTACATAATTAATGCAATGTAGGACAGCCTCTTTTCCCATAATAGATGCCACTTTCAAGCAAGAAAACAGTAGCAGAAGTGAATGTTGATATTGCTGCTTGGGCCAATCATCTTGCCAAAAGAGGTGACAGGTAGTTTAAAAACACACACACACGCATGCACACATACATACATACAGACAGACAGACCCCGTTTATGATTGGTTTTAAAAGGCGTTTTGGGCGATTGGATCATAAGTGGACAGTCGAGACACATCACCATACATACCTGTATCTATCACACATCCCCAAAGATCTATTATACATCTCGAAGGTGTTCAGCTGACCTCCTGTGTTCAGATTTTGTTACTGAATACGTCACTTCTGCTAGAAGGTCTATTGGCCCCACACACAAATATTACATAAGTCACCAGACAAGCACCAGATTTGTTTAGCATTTGGTAGGTAAGACAACGAAACGATAAAAGTAATCTAGTTTTCTACGGACTGGATCTTCCTCCCATATATAAATTAGGCGCCTGGTTTCACTTGCACTCCAACAACGTACAACAGTGCTCCTCTCAATTTTTTTTGAGTGCAGCGTGCTGTCACCAAAACAACCACCATATATATTTTTCTTAAGACATCTTTGTAGGGGATTGCATCAGGATGCATTAGCATTTACACTACAAAAGATTATGTGGTCAAATGCATCCCAGACCACCTTGCAAGTGGTTTAAGTGACCAGATCACAATGTGTCTTGGTTTTCATTTTAAAATGAAGTGTAAACATTTTAACAAATTTTAAACAAGTTTTTAAAAGATGTTTGAATTGTTCAACTCGCCAAACCCTTATTCATTACTCACCCATACTGTATGTTAAAAAAAAAAGAATCTAAAGTGTACCACCTTGGTTTTTGCATGAGCACTGCATGTGCTCGCCGAGCCAGTCATGGTCATTTTTAACAGTCTGGAGAGTTTGTGAGAAATTTAATAAAAGTCAGTAAGGAGGAAATGAAGTGAACAAAATTTGGTCAGCAAAATACACTCAAGTTTCATATGAAAATTCCATAGAAACAATGCATAGAGCTGCTTGTCGGCACCATATTGACTATGGTTTAGGGTAATTTTTCAACTCTTTTTTTTTTGTTTGTTTTATGAATATTGCAATATAAAAAACTCAAATTTTGTGATGTGGATTTTTTCAATATTGTGTAGCCCAAGTGTGTCCCTCTGTGAGTTACAATGTTGTATCTGTATTTGGAAGATTGCTGATTAAAAAACCCCTGGTTTGCAGAGTGATTTTACCATTGGGCCTTTGAGCAAGACCCTTAATCCCAATTGCTCCAGCCACTGGTTAACACTGCTTTCTCAGGTTTACGTCACTTTGGATAAAAACCATCTGCTAAATGAATAAATGTATATGTACTGACCAGTGTTGTACAGTAACGAAGTAATAATTCTTCACTACTGTACTCAAGTATGTTTTGGGAGTATCTATACTTTACTTGAGTTTTTTTTATTTTGTCAACTTTTACTTCACTACATTTCCTATTTAACTGCATACTTTTACTCCGATACGAGTGTCGTTACTTGTTACAAAAATCATATTAGATTTGGTGTTTTCTCTGCTGCTCTTAGTTTAGGTGACCACAATAGAAGCTTGCGGAAGCTAACTTGTCATTGTTCTATGAATCACGTAAGTTGACGTGCGCACGCATCACTCCACACTAAATCTGTCGGCTATCTGTCGATGTGAGCGCTGAGCAGCCATCCCACAAGCAGTCATGGAGGAAGAAATAGTGGAAGCAGCGTCGGCTACAAACGACGGAGAAGAAGATGAGCAGCACCCCTGGCCAGACTTAAACACAATGTTTTCTTATGTGGGTGGGAAAGATTTGTCCTATCAGATGAAATGCCTGTTGTGTCTGCCTACAGACACCGAAATGTTGGCTTTTAAAAGCTCCCAATCCAATCTAAAGAAGCACACTGACGAAAGCTAAATTAACGGTAAACACCAGTGAATTAACTTTAGTTATCACGATTAGCCTGGATAAAAGCTTGGCGTGAGCTTTGTGTCTGATGTTAAGTGAACGTTTTCTTCTCTTGGTGATAGGCTGGTTAGCCTACTCCGGTTTAGGTTTTTAAAGCCCTGTTTTTGAAGAGTGTGATGTAGGCAAAATTTTTCTTTTCCATGCTTTAAAATGCTGACATTAGACAGCGTTCTGTTGTTATTAACATTTACTTGCACTTGTACTTTCATTACTCAAGTACAGTTAGTTATAGATTACATGTAATATTTAAGTACAGTGAATACTAGATACTTTAAGACTTTTACTTGAGTGGAATTCTAGTTGGTGACTTGAACTTTTATCAAAGTAAATTTTTGGGAAGGCATCTGTACTTATATTTAAGTGTGACTTTCGGGTACTTTATACAAGACTGGTACTGACTGTGTCGATCAGAGAAGGCACCTTGTTCTCCTCTTGTGTCACTGGATCTGCCAAACGACATATGCAGTACAGACCTATTACACTTCTGTATTTACAAGCACCATAGTGAAAACAACTAAGACTAAGTTTGCTTCTCCCAACGGGTCTTGGAGTCATGTTCTTGAAGAAGAAGTACAGTTTACATTTTTCTACATTATGCACTCACTATATTATATCATACTTTCACAGAGGTCACATTAAATTTACACAAGCTGACTCACCAGTAGGGGCATCGCTGATCGATGAATAGATGACATTATTGCAGGACTGCTGTAGGAAAATATATAGAAGCAGAAGCTGAAAAATCAGAGGCTGGCAATGTATGACAATGGCAGACAGGGCTGCTAGACACCAGTACATGAGAATGTTATTAGCAAACAGTGGTGGTAGTAACAAATTACAAAGTAACACATTACTATAATTCCACTACTTTCGACAGTAACAAGTAATTTAACTAATTAACTTTTCAAATTAAAATAATCCACTTAAAAGTAGCGAAATTTAATTGGGTTTACTACTCATTACTTTTGTCTTGCATGAAAATATTAAACTTATATTAACTTTATTTCCTGTAAAGTCATCTGACTTTTCAGTGGCACAATGAATGGGTCATATGTATTAATGATAGAAATGAAGTAATGCAAAAGCTACTTTCCCTAGTAACTAATTTCTTTTATATGTAGCAATGGGCAAATTGAATTACTTTTGAATGAAGTAGCTAGTAACTCTAACTAAATACAATTTTTCAGTAATTTGCACAAAACTGTTAGCAAGTACTGTAACTGGCACATTCACAGATCTAGAAGTAAAACATGCGGATTCCCTTCACTCCCCACTCTCCTCTGCAGGCAAGGGAACTTTTCAGCCATAAAATAAACTTATATCTGAGTTTCTTTACATGTTGATGACATTTCTTACCATGTCACTGCTTGGCTTTGCCATTCTCACACTGGCATCTAAAAAAAAACATGTTGATGAGGATAAAAAGTCATTTAGAAAGTTATTGTTTATTAGTTAATGCTGCTTGGGAGGAGAAATGGGGTAGGACTTATCCTGAAGGAAGAGTATGGCAAGAGTGTTTTGGAGGTGAAAAGAGTGTCAGACAGAGTGATGAAAATTAAGGTGGAAATTGAAGGCGTGATGACGGATGTTAGTGCATATGCCCCAGTCAGGTGTGAGATGGGTGAGAAGGAAGATTTCTGGAGTGAGTTGGATGAAGTGATGGGGAGGGAGAGGGATTGGTGATTGGAGTGGATTTCACTGGGCATGTTGGTGAAGGTAAAAGGGGTGATGAGGAGATCATGGGGAGGTATGGTGTCAAGGAGAGGAATGCAGAAGGTCAGATGGTAGTGGGTTTTGCAAAATGGATGGAAATAGCTGTGGTGAATACATACGTTAAGAAGAGGGAGGAGCACAAGATGATACATACAGTGGATATGAAAAGTATACACACTCCTATTAAAATGGCAGGTTTTTGTGATGTAAAAAAATGAGACCACAATAAATCATTTCAAAATTTTTCCCATCTTTGATGTGACGTGTAACCTGTACAATTAAATCAAAAAACAAACAAGTCTGTTAGGGGGTAAAATATAAACAATAAAAAACCTACCATAAGCTGGTTGCATAAGTGTTCACCCCCATATACTAATACAGTCAAACCTCAGATTGTGAGTAACTTGGTTTGTGAGTGTTTTGCAAGATGAGCAAAAAATTTTTTTAAATATTACCTTGATAAACAAGCGAGGTCTTGCAATACGAGTATTATATATACGCTTTGTCTTCCAAGCGTCACGTGATCACAACTGAGCCGATGGTTCTGCTCTCTCTCTCTCTCTCTCTCTCTCGGATTGTGGGTAATCGTCTCCCATGCTCGGTCTCAGTCGGCGTGCCTCACTCATAGTCAAAATTTTGTAGAAAAGCACCACCGAAATAAGGGTGTAGCAGTGCAAAATGAATCTGTTTAACGACAATGCAATGTCCACATTTCCATGAAATCGAAAAAGGAGGCAAAAGCGGCTGTCATTGGATTAATGTTCCTTGTTAAAGTCACACAAAAAGAAAAAGATTCCAGTGATCCAACAGATACCAGTGATTCCGTTAGTTATAGTGAAAGTTGTCCTACAAAATAACCCTCCTCTTCTCATCTCCCTCACACCATCCACGATTCTTTTCAAAGGTAAAGTACCGGTTAATTTGTTTTATGTATTTTTTTACTTTATATTTTGTATTAATCATTTTTATATGAATATTTTTAGGTTATGGAACGAATCATCTGAGTTTTTACTGAGGTTTTACTGTACTGTGTTAAAACACCTTTTGATTTCATTACAGCATTCAGTCGTATTGGGGACACATCAGCCATCAATTAAAGTGACTCTGATTAAAGTTCAGCTCTCCTAGTAGGATTTTCCTGACATTTACTCAGTTTCATCCTACCATCCTAGCCATGATTTGCAGAGAGCTTATAAAGCATCAAAGGGATCTCATTGCTGAAAGGTATCAGTCAGGAGAAGGGTACAAAAAATTCCAAGGCATTAGATACACCATGGAACATATTAAAGACAGTCATCAATAAGTGGAGAAAATATGGGATAACAGCCACATTACTGAGAACTGGACCCTCCAAAAGTGATGAAAAGACAAGACGAACACTGGTCACGGAGGCTGCCAAGGGGCCTACAGCAACACTGAAGGAGCTGCGGGAATTTATGTACTATATGTGACAACCTCCTATATTCTCTATATGACTGGACTGTGAGGTAGGGTTGCAAGACGGAAGCCTTTTCTTAAAAAGAAAAACATCCAGGTCTGGCTCAGTTTTGAAAAAGAATACATCAAGTCTCCCAAAAGCATGTGGAAAGTGTGTTATGGTCTGATGAAACTAAGGTTTTGGTCACAATTCCAAATGGTAGGTTTGGTGCAAAAACAACACTGTGCATCACCAAAAGCACACCACACCCACGGTCCTTCTTTTTTCTTTTCCTTTTTTCTCTTCTTTTTTTCTGTCATTTTTACAAGGGTGTGTGCACTGACTGGCTAGGCAGAGGGACCAAGCTGGGAAAGATGTGCAGGAGGGTAGGGTGATAAAGGATAATGGAAACATACTCCCAAGTGAGGAGAGTGTGTTGAGCAGATGGAAGGAGTACTTTGAGGAGTTGATGAATGAAAAGAATGAGAGAGAGAGAGAGAGAGAGAGAGAGAGAGAGAGAGAAGGTTGGATGAGGTAGAGGGTTAGCAAGGACGAAGTAAGGATCAAGAATGGAAAGGCTGTTGTCCTAGATGATATACCTGTGGAAACATGGAGGTGTTTAAGTGAGATGGCAGTGGGGTTTTTACCTGGATTGTTTAATACAATTTTGGACAGTGAGAGAAAATGCCTGAAGAGTGTAAAAGAAGCCTACTGGTAGTGATTTTCAAGAATAAGGGTGATGTGCAGAGCTGTAGTAACTACAGAGGGGTGAAGGTGATCAGCCACAGCATGAAGTTATGGGAAAGAGTAGTGGAAGGTAGGATAAGGAGAGGTTATGATTAGTGAGCAGCAGTATCATTTCATGTCAGGAAAGAGCACTGAAGATGCAGTGTTTGCTATAAGGGTGTTGATGGAGAAGTATAGAGAAGGTCAGAAGGAGCTGCATTGTGTTTTTGTGGACCTAGAGAAAGCATATGACAGGGTATCTAGAGAGTTGTGGTATTAAATGAGGAAGTCAGGAGCGGCAGAAAAGTATATAAGAGTGTTGTAGGATATGTATGAGGGCAGAGTGACAGCGGTGAGGTCTGCGGTAGGAGTGACTAATGCGTTCACGGTGGAGGTGGGATGACATCAAGGGTCAGCTCTGAGCCCTTTGTTTGCTATGGTGATGGAAAGGTTGACAGATGACATCAGACAGGAATCTCCGTGGACTATGTTTGCTGATGATATTGTGAACTCAAGTGAGAATACGGAGCAAGTGGAGGAGACCCTGGAAAGGTGGAGATATGCTCTAGACCGGAGAGGAATGAAGGTCAGTAGGACTAAGACAGAATACATGTTCATGAATGAGAGGGAGGACAGCAGAAGGGTGAAGATGCAGGGAGTTGGTGGAGGAGTTTAAATACATGGGATCAACAGTTCAGAATAATGGGGAGTGTGGAGGAGAGGTGCAGAGAGTGCAGGCAGGGTAGAGTGGGTGAAGAAGAGTGGCAGGAGTGATTTGTGACAGATGGGTTTTCAACAAGAGTGAAGGGGAAGGTAACAAGATAGTAGTGAGACCAGTTATGTTATCTGGGTTGGAGATGGTGGCACCGACGAAAAAACAGGACGCAGAGCTGACATGCAGACATATGCAGACATACGAATACATGTGCAGACATACGCAGACACGTGCAGACATACGCAGACATGTGCAGACATACGCAGACATCTGAAACGGGTGCTATAGCATTTATTGTTAGTTTAAATAATCGCTGATTTTACCTTTGAAGTCCAAAAGATTGCACTTACCATGATCTGGCAGTTGTCTGTAACGAATACAAAGATTTGGCTATTAAATGATAATCAAATTGCAACTTGGGGGGTGGTTACACTACTGTGCCCTGAACCCAAAATTTTGGTGTTACACCCCTGGGTACAGCTGTGATGTCTTGGTCATTCAAAAGTATTATGAATGAAATGCTTTAAGGATAAGGTATATTTACATGCTGCTTGTGAATGTATTATGCAGATGCAATGAATATTCCATTAAAGCATGATGAATACATTATGAATTAATGTAAAGTGTCATCATTTACGTTAATCAATGTCCAAAGACAAATAATAATTTGTCGAAAAGTATCTCACCTTGTTGATTTCTGGTTTCCTAAAAGGTAATAAGGTATTTTAAACTCTCACAGTAGTTCAAATAGCATTGCATTATAATTACAATGTAAATGTTTATAAACCTTCAAACATATTTAATCACTGAAAACAATTCAAATTATTTTAAAATACATTGCTTATATTTGTATACCAAATACTAAACATGGTCCCTCTCGGGACCTGAACATAAGAACATAAGAAATTTACAAACAAGAGGAGGCCATTCGGTCCATCAAGCTCATTTGGGGAGAACTTAACTAATAGCTCAGAGTTGTTAAAATCTTATCTAGCTCTGATTTAAAGGAACCCAGACTTTTAGCTTGCGCTACACTAGCAGGAAGATTTTTCCATACCCCAACTACACTCCAACTGTTCTCCCATTAATTTCCACTTATGGCTACGAGTTCTAGTATTTAAACTAATACTGAAATAGCCATTTGGCTGAACAGCATCCCGACCTGTTAGAATCTTATATATCTGGATCGTGTCCCCCCTTAGTCTCCTTTGCTCGAGGCTAAACAGATTCAGCTCAGCTAAAACATGAACCTGACCAATCATTCACATTGCATTGACCTGAACATGGCCAATCATTCGCATTACATTGACATGGTCCCTTTCAGGACCTGAAAATGACCAGTCATTCGCATTACATCGTTCCCACTGTGCTGTCCCAAACCTCCCCGTCAGCTCATTTACCCTCTCAAACAGCTTCCTATGGAAAATGTAATTCTGTAAGTCTGAATGTGCCTCGTGTACACAGGCAGGGATACTCACTGTGTCTCCTGTACAGGAAGACCGCAGCGGCTCCCAGCAGGATTGCAGCCGCAGCACAAGGTACCCCCACTCTTCCTACTTTATTCCAGGGTGTATCTGGGTAGGAAGACAGAACACTGGGTCATGCAGACTAGAAAACTCACACTGTCCATGGTCCATGGTGATTTGGGAATCCAAGACTGGACCACTCTTTGTGGAGTTTCCCTTCTATCAGTTAAGGCTCCTGACCCCCGGTCCATAGCAAATATTCCACCGGGCCACGGAATGAATGCTGGGGGGTTTGTAAAGGGCTTGATTAATTTTCAAAAATAAGCTATTTATTTTCATCTTTTAAAGACCCTCACACTCAGAATCAGAATCGTGTTTATTGGCCAAGTATGTCAGCCATAACATACAAGGAATTTGATTTTGGTCGATGGTGTCTCTGAAGCACAACAGTATAAAAACAACAACAATATGTAAAGTCACAACTGAAAACGTGTTCTGTTCACATCTGAAAAAATTAACCTATTTAAATTTGTGAAATTGCTCATTGACCCGTTGCCCCACCACCACTCTGGTCATTTTACTGGTGTGTGAAATTTATGTACAACATAAACCAATCATGAACCTCAAAAGGTGGGGAATCCCTAATTCAAATACTTAGGGTGCTAATTAAGGGGTATATTCTTCTAATAAAAAGGTGCTCCGATGTCTTATTCCCTTATGGATCTTATGAATGCAGAGGTGGGCAATCTTAACACTAAAGGGCGAGTATACATGGAGTTTTTGTGGTAACTTTTAGGTTAGCTGTTCAAACCCAGGAGTGAGGATTCTTCAGCCAATCAGTCCTCTAATTAGTAATCTACTGTAATTAGGCAACTGCAATGAAAACCCACATACATAATGGTCCTTTTCGAATGATTGGTCACCCCTGTTCTAATAAATCTTTGCAAGGACCTTTATGGTAGTTGCACAAACCACATGCCTTTTTAGTTATAAATAAAAATAGAAAATAAATATCTTCAAGAAAAATATCTACTGCCCTCATGCCCTGCTGCAGCAGGCCCCCTGTTTCAGCTCTTAACCTCAGCAGCACCTCTCGGCCGCGCCCTGGCTCTCTCTGGTCTGCCTGGCTGACTGTGATTCCCTGTTCTACCGGCTGCCTTTCCTTCACCTGGCCTAAAAGAAGCTCCATCATCTGTGTTTATGTGTCCAGGCGTCATTATCTGGGTGCAGTTATTGCCCTCACCAGTGTCCCTATCATACTTATGTTTCTAAATTGTGTCTGTTTTAGCCAGATTAGTGTGTAATTTACCATTTACCACATATGAGAACCCAATTCCAACATATTAAGCCATAAGACAATTACATACTTCATGCCAAACTGCCAGATTATTCCTACTGATGCAGGATGTTTGCCCCCTTTGTGGACCAGATGGCTTCCATTCTCCTGAAAACATAGTAATTTGTCTTTTCCCTTTGCACACGGCCATGTACCAAAATGTACGTGAACCTGAACCTGCTTCTCCAAATCCACACTCCATACCTAAAGTATTTCACCATATCTCAGCCTGCTAATAGCTTATTGAAGGGACGAAGTTGACATCTAAGGGAATTTGATACGCCCACGATTTTTAGTGGCTGAGCTTTATTTATTCACAGATCAGGAAAAGAAATGCAATATTAGATTCATTAATATCAGTTACCTGACACAGGATCCACTGTGGAGTTCGCTGTGAAGTATAAAGACCGCTGAGGTTAAGCTAAACAAACTAGTCAGACCTTAACATAAGAAATTCTACATGATTGAAAAACCTGACATTCAACTTATGTGTTGTACTCATTGGAGAATGTGTTCACACAGGTAAAAGAGCTAACAACATGTTTATATATTTAAAAACATTTTAACTTAACCTCATAAAATATACACTGCTCCAAAAAAATCAAAGGAACACTTTGAAAACATATCAGATTTCAATGGGAAAAAATCATGCTGGATATGGACTGGGTAATGTGTAAGGAACTAATGGATGCCACATCGTTTGATGGAAATGAAAATTATCAACCTACAGAGGCTGAATTCAAAGACACCCCGAAAATCAAAGTGAAAAAATGATGCAGCAGGCTAGTCCATTTTGCAGAAATTTTATTGCAGCAGCTCAAAATCATACTCAGTATTTTGTATGGCTCCCACATTCTTGCATGCATGCCTGATAACATCGGGGCATGGTCCTAATGAGACGATGGTGTTGTGTGCTTAAGGAGACGCTGAACACGGAGATTAAGCTAAGCAAAATCACTTTAATCAACAACCAGAAATACTCTCTCTCTCCAGATGAAACCCGCCGCTCACCCCTCACCACGATCGGGCATCAGCTAACAATCACAGATAAATTAGTCCCGAACGGACATAACATTTTCCCCCCTCTGGGGCTTCAAACGTGAAAGGAAGACACAAAGTCCTTTAAGTACTATGGCCGTGCCCTTGTGCGCGCTGGTCTTGTGGAGCACACAACCGAGGGTGGTGCTAAGGGCGGTGGGGAGGTTGGAACTAGGGGCAGTGCTGATGGTGATAGAGGCACTGGTTGCGGTGATGAGGAAGTATCTAAGGGCTGCCGCACTGTCTGAGGTATGCCAACATCAAGAAGGTATGTGGCCGTGCCCAAACGGTGGACAACCTTCTGTGGGGTGGACCAAAATGATGCCATCTTGGTCTCCCTGTGCGGGCGGTGGGCTCTCACCCAGTCTGCCACAGCAATGTCTGGCGCCCTGACCTTCCCTTTTTTGTCAAACCACCGTTTCATCTGTGACTGACAATGGGTGACTGCAGTCCTCAATGTCTTTATCTATGCCTGGCCACCACACCTGATCCCGGCAATGTTGTTTAAGCTTCACTATGCCAGGTGGCCCTCATGTGCCATGGCCAGCACACACGCACGTAGGGTATCTGGGACCACCGTGCAAAAGCCACGTGCTACACATGAGTTATTCCAGGATGAGAGCTCTTGCCTGACACGGGAAAAGGTTAGCAGCTCCTCTGGCACTTCCTTCAGCCATCCCTGTCAAATGAAAGTGCAGAGTTGGGAGAGGACTGGGTCCTGTTCTGAGGATGCTTTTAGCTCCTGTAGGGTGACAGTGGCCTGAAGTGGAGTGTGTAACATGTGCATTATCTCACTCTCGACATGGTTCGTGCTGGTGGGTAGGGCCAGGGCAGGAACTGATCGAGATAGGAGGTCCGCAACAATATTATCTTGGCTTGGTGTAAACTGTAGAGTGTAGTTATACTGGCATAGATGATCATACCAACGGTGCAATCTCAGGGGCTTGTGGCCAGTGCCTGCAGAGGACAGCAGAGTTGTCAAGGCCTGGTGGTCCGTCCTCAATGTGAAGTAGCGACCATACAGGTAAAGGTGACATCTCTCGTATGGCCAGATGCAGGCAAGTGCCTCGCGCTCCCAACTGTTGCTCATTTTGACTGAGGGCCCAAGAGGCAAATGCGACAGGTCTATCGATGCCATTCTGCACCTGTGATAATACAGCCCCAATGGCAGTGGCTGAGGCATCACGGGTGACCATGGTGGGGCTGGATATGTCAAAGTGTGATAGCAGCAGAGGCAAGGTAAGTTGTGTTTTGAGAGTCCGTACCGCTTCATCGCACTCTGGGGATCACATCCATGGCATATCCTTTTGCAGCAGCTGGCGAAGACGGGCTGTTACAGCTGAATACTGCAGCATGAACTTCATATAGTATTCAATTCAATTTTATTTTATTTATATAGCGCTTTTAACAACAGTCATTGTCACAAAGCACTTTACATATAACCGGCCAGAACCCCCACCAAGGAAGCCTGAGGCGACAGTGGCAAGGAAAAACTCCCTCTAGAAAGAAGAAACCTCGAGAGGACCCTAGACTCAGAAGGGGGACCCCATCTTTCTCTGGGCAACCGGGGAGCATGAAACTGTATTTCAAGGTGCCTGTGTATGGTGTCCATGATGAATAATTTTGCGTCATCAACCCCTCTACCTACCTGATATGCAAACCGTACAGGGTCCATCAGAGCATTAGTCACCTTGACGATGTGCTTCTTTATGACTCTCTCCATGGTCTTCATCACAAGTGAGGTCAGAGCCACAGGCCTAAGGTCGTTCAGAGCCCTGACTGAGATCTTCTTGGGGATGGGGACCACCGTAGAGTGCTTCCATAACTGGGGAACCGTGCAGCTCTCTAGTGATCTTTGAAACAGGAACTGAAACACACCCCCCAGCTGCTCAGAGAAATGACATAGAACACAGCCACTAATATTGTCTGGGCCAGGTGCTGTGTTCTCCTTGGTCTTTTTGAGGGCTCTCACAACCTCCTCAACGGTGAAGGTGAGATCTGTTCCAATAGGGAGGAGGTGACCACACTGAGGCAGGAGGTATTGTCTGTATCAAACCTGGAGAAGAAGGAATTGAGGTCGTTGGGGAGGGATGCTAGATGCTGCCTGCTACCTGGATGGTCCTATGGGTGGCGAGGGCAGTGTTCACAAGGGCTATATTCTTAATTCCTTGCCAGGCTGAGCGGAGGCATCCTTGACCAAATTTTTCCTCCACCTTGTTCTTGTATGTCAGCTTGGCATTTTTTATGGCTCTTTTGACCTCTTTCTTAACCTGCTTCTTCTCAAGATATATGCCGGTGAAGAATGTTCTCTTTTTCTTATTGAGAATTTCTTTAAGTTGTTTAGTTATCCAATGTTTATTGTTGGAATAGATTATTACCTCCTTAGTGGGAATGATGCTGTCTACACAGAAGGTGATGTAAGAAGACACTGTGTCCACTTGTTCATTGATGTTACATGAGAAGGAGAGGAGGCTGTCTCAGTCTGTGGATTCAAAACAACCTTGCAAGGTTGCAGTGCTGTCGAGGGTCCATTGCTTGATGTTTTTTACAACCATCTCTGCCCTCCTTATGACAGGGGTGTAGGCTGGGGCTAGCAGGATAGTGTCGTGATCAGCAGTGCCAAGTGGAGGAAGAGCAAAGGCTTTATATGCATCAGGTACAGATCTGTAGCATTTGTCAAAAGTCTTCCCCTGACAGGTGGAGCAGGTGATGTACTGCTGAAAACCCTTTAGAGACTTTCCAGGTGAGCAGTGATTAAAGTCTCCAAGGATGAATTTGGGGGAGTCAAGGGATATGAGTTCCAGCCTGTCGATTATTTTCTTGATGTGTTCTGTGGCTGTGGTTGCATTTGCTTTAGGTTGAATATAAGCCAGAATGAAAAAGTGTTGAGGGAATTCAATGAGGTCAGGCGAGCATGGGGGCATTGTCGTGCAGTAGGAGGAACCCTGGACCCACCGTACCAGCGTAGGGTATGACAGTGGGTCCAAGGATTTCATCCCAATACCTAATGGCAGTCAAGGTGCCATTGTCTGTGCGTCCCTCCATGGATATGCCTCTCCAGACCGTCATTGACCCACCACCAATCCGGTCATGCCAATCAAGCTCCACATTGCCAAGCAGTGAACACAGGGCCCACTAGAGGACGTCAGGCCTTCAGGCCACCCTCATGAAGTCTGTTTCTGATTGTTTCACACCAGTGGCCTGCTGGAGGTAATTTTGTAGGGCTCTGGCAGTGCTCATCCTGCTTCTTACACAAAGGACATTCCGATCCTACTGATGGGTTAAGGACCTTCTACGGCCCTGTCCATCTCTCCAAGAGTAACTGCCTGTCTCCTGTAATCTCCTCCATGCCCTTGAGACTGTGCTGGGATACATAGAAAACCTTCTGGCAATGGCACATATTGATGCACCATCCTGGAAAGAGTTGGACTCCCTGCGCAACCTCTGTAGGGTTGCCTCATGCTACCAGTAGTGACACTGACCATAGCCAAATGCAAATCTAGTAAAAAACGTTCAGAAAAGAGGGGAAAATGTCAGTAGCCTCCATTTGTTAAAACATTCCTGTTTTGGGGGTTCTGTCATTATTGCCCCTCTAGTGCACCTGTTGTTAATTTCATTAACACCAAAGCAGCTGAAACTGATTGCCAACCCTCTCTGCTACTTAACTGATCAGATCAATATCCATTCATCCATCTATCCATCCATTTTCTGAAACCGCTGAATCCCAACTGGAGTCACAGGGGGGACCAAAGCCTATCCTGGGAACAATGGGCACAGACAGGAACCCACCCTGGGCAGGCGCCAACACACCGCAGGGTCAGATCAATATCCCAGAAGTTTAATTGACTTGATGCTATAATGTAATTAAAAAGTGCTCCTTTAATTATTTTGAGTAGTGTCTTTACTTCCCTTATCACATTCTTGGTATTTTTTTTAAAGATTAAAAATATAACAACTGAGAAATGGTTAAAGCTAGATAACGGTCCAAAAAATCAGCTTCATAAGTGGAAATTACACCGCAATTAATGATGCTCTGACCAAGATGTGATCTGAAAAATCTGAAAAATCTTTTGTTAAACTTACAAATAACATGCACTCATTTATAAGGAAATTAATGTTGTTTTACCTGATGTGACCACTGGGTGAACTGTAGAGCTAAGCGTGACCCCTAAAGACCGTG